>SEYY01021179.1:127500-135000 GCA_009176605.1 Armadillidium nasatum | reverse complement strand
TTAGCGTGTTTATAACCGAAGTTTAAAAGAGTGATCCTAATAGGACTGTGAGAGCCATTAATCGGATAATGCAAAGTGAAAAATGAAGTTGAAAGTGTCAAAGTAAAAGGGGCGAGAAAACTTTAAATCCGAATTCAAAATCTCTTCTTGCCTAATTAAGACTTCGTCCGTTTTATCACACGAGGTCAACGTAGAAGTAAAGGATTTATGGCATACTTGCCTCACTCAGTAACGAGGCGTGTCTCTATTAGTAAGAGGGATTTCATATATATATATATATATATATATATATATATATATATATATATATATATATATATATATATATATATATATATATATATATATATATATATATATATATATATATATATATGAGAGATTGAGAGAGAGAGAGAGAGAGAGAGAGAGAGAGAGAGAGAGAGAGAGAGTTAGAAAGAGGGAAAGAGAAAGGAAACGGACAGAAAGGACAAACAGATAGATAGCGGGAGGGAGGGAGGGAGAGAGAGGGAGGGAGAGGGGGAGGGGAGAGAGAGAGAGAGAGAGAGAGAGAGAGAGAGAGAGAGAGAGAGAGAGAGAGAGAGAGAGAGAGAGAGAGAGTTTATCATAATCTTATTTATGAGCAATATAAAAATTTTGAAGGCCAAGTCTTTATATTTTCGTATGACTACAATAGTTCGTAAACAATCTCTCTCTCTCTCTCTCTCTCTCTCTCTCTCTCTCTCTCTCTCTCTCTCTCTCTCTCTCTCTCTCACACACACACACACACATAAACTTAACATTTTAATGTGTGTCACTGATTAATTATAATTATTACCGTAAAATAGTAATAATAAATTCATTGAAAATAATAAATAAAAAAATGAAAAATGCTTCCCATTATGGTTTGCATAAAATTAACGAATTATCCTTCTATATTCATCTAAATTTTCTTTAATTAACATTACAATAAAATTTAAAATGTTTTTGAAAAGGACAAATTTTTTATGCATTCCACCACCACCGCATAAGATTTATTTATGCGCTACCTTAAATAACGATTCTCTTGTAATTCAATTATTTTGAAGTTAAACGTAATTTCAGAGAATTAAAGTAAAACGGTCTTTTCTGTAAGGGGGAAAAAAGCATAGTTAATTAATTTATTACATATCCCCCCACCCCCATACAATTAACTACAATAAACATGTTTAAAAGGAGGACATTAATGATAAGATTTTCATTTCTCAATTAGCGTCTTTCAAATGTCGAGTTCACACATTAAAAAGGAAAAATTCAAAGCAATAAAACAGTGTGTGCGTATTATATATATATATATATATATATATATATATATATATATATATATATATATATATATATATATATATATATATATATATATATATATATATATATATATATATATATATATATATATATATATATATATATATATATATATATATATATATATATATATATATATATATATATATATATATATATATATATATATATATATATATATATATATATATATATATATATACCATAATTGTTAAATCCAATTTTATTTTCAGATGACCATATACAGTATACATACACGTTGTTTGAGAGTGAGTCAATGAAAGTAAGAGCACGCCCGATTTTATCAGTAAAGAACATGAAAGAATAAGCATAATCATTATGAATTGGTGTCAAAGAATGAGAATATGTATTAAGAAGTATAACAAGAGCTCCTCTCAAAGGAGGAGGAATGGGACTACAGATATCAAAGAAAGTGTCCGTTGTAATAGCAATACTAAAAGGAGATTAATACAATTGTTCGACAAGTCAGGAAGAGATTGTAAAAAGAGTCTCAGATATTGGGAAAGTGAGTGAAGCAAAAAAGTCCAAGAATACATCGAGCCCTTCAAAACGAATCAAGCATAATCATATAAGTGAATCCATTCTATACATGTGATGTATTATTTTTCATATAAGGAAGAAAGATAACATACCACATTAGTTGTTGTTCGTGGAAAAGGATTTCACTGTTGTGTGAAAGACTAGAGAGTAGGTACAAATTGCTAAACATTTGCATTTAATTTTTAAGATTTTTTCAAAGAGAAAGATGAAGATATTTCCTCATTTATACTCACCACAAATAACCAAAATAAAAATAAAAAATAATGGGAAAACAAACAAACAAACAAACAAACAAACACACACACACACAAACAAAGAGCGTAACTGAATTAAATTTTATAAATAATACTTCTATATATATATATTATATATATATATATATATATATATATATATATATATATATATATATATATATATATATATATATATATATATATATATATATATATATATATATATATATATATATATATATATATATATATATATATATATATATATATATATATATATATATATATATATATATATATATATATATATATATATATATATATATATATATATCGTCCGGGAACGGCTTGTGGTAGCAATTTATGCAGGTTGGGTTCAGCTTTCTAGGCCTGTCACAACCATTTTCGTCAACACAAAGTCACAGCCTTGGTCGAGTTCTAGGCTGATTCCAGAGTTTCACGAGCAATTTAATTTCAGGAAGCGGCTTGTTAAGCCTGTCCTACCCTAGAGACCGCAATGTCCGGTATCAAGCACAAACAAGGTTTTCATAATGAGTGCAAATTACGTTCATTACCGCATAAATATATAAACACACAATGTTCATTTTTATATACACACAACGCAGGATTTGAACCAGCAATATTCTGGACAACATGCTGATTATATATTATATATATATATATATATATATATATATATATATATATATATATATATATATATATATATATTATATATATATATATATAATATATATATATATATTATATTATTGTTCAAAAAGTTGTTGGTTTCGAATTCCATTGCTTATAATATATATATAATATATATATATATATATATATATATATATATATATATATATATATATATATATATATATATATATATATATATATATATATATATATATATATACAGTATATGTGATGATGAATATATATAATAATGGGCATTGTGTATACATAATATTGAACATTACAGTCGAATAGGTTGTGACAGGTCTAGCAAGCCGACAAACGTCATTTAACTGCTCAGGAAACTCAAGTCTTGCCTAGGAACCCTAAATAACCTCCGATCAATGGCCAAGGTGGAAGGTTTCGTTCAAGACTACTGACAAGTGCGTGCACTTAACAGGAGTATGGTGATATATATATATATATATATATATATATATATATATATATATATATATATATATATATATATATATATATATATATATATATATATATATATATATATATATATATATATATATATATATATATATAACACGGGGGAGGGAAGTAGCGCTCCCCAGGCGATGAGATCACCCCCATTGGGCATATGAGTGTTAAAATGACCTTTTTTTTTTAAATGTCTTATCAATGGAATTTATTTGAATTTATTCTTAATACAGTTTCTGAACTTACTAATGACAAAAAAAAATTTAAAAAATATAATAATAAATCTCCGTTTAGTAGTTTGGAAAATCGTCCAAATATTTTGATAATAATAGTAATAATAATAATAATAATAATAATAATAATAATAATAATAATAATAATAATAATAATAATAGATTTATGATGGTAAATAATGTACAATAAAAAAATGACTTGAAAATATTGAAGATCTTTACTTCAAAATAAAATCATTGAATTTTGAATTCGATTTTTGCCAAGAATATAATTTCCAACATGACTAATTTATTATCGTTATTATTAATATTTTTATACAACAATATATTATAAAACCAATTTTCTTACACTATATTTTATTAAACATTTTACTCAATTTATTGCTCCAACAAACTCCTTATGTAAATTATTTAAAATTCCAAAGCATTTTTTTTCCGCCAACTTAATATATCAATTCAAAATTCCTGCGTTATCACAACATACAAAGAACTAACCTTGGCTACCAATTTATACACATTATATATATATATATATATATATATATATATATATATATATAATATATATATATATATATATATATATATATATATATATATATATATATATATATATATATATATATATATATATATATATATATATATATATATATATATATATATATATATATATATATATATATCAGTGATGTACGAATCCAAATTTTACAGTAGAGTCTGAGTACTTCTTTTTATGCCGAATCCGAATTTGGGTCGAGTAAAAGGGCAAGTTCAAGTCCAACTTAATTCAAATCCTATTGTATGTAAATTTCTTAAATTATTGTACCGGATATTTTTTATAATAAGAATAATAATAATAATAATAATAATAATAATAATAATAATAATAATAATAATATATTTTTAAATCACAAATGCAAATGGTGGTATATATACAATACAGTTCAACTACAAAAGAAAAATAATGATGAAATAATAATTTGGCATGTAGGATATAAGAAATATATTAAAATTAGGTTCCTTGTAATACTTCCAATTTGAAAAAATAGAAAAATACATTTACAACTTGATCAAACTACATCAGGGAGAGTTTAAAAGGAATGAAATTACTCAAGGAAGCATCCCTACCATCCTTGGTCATTTTCTAAAATGATATATCGTATTTTTAAGAAACAGTCTCAACTTATACAATGTTACCTTGTTTAATGCAATTAATTTTGAACTTTTCTTTTTAAGCCCAAATTTTGAGGTTTCAAATTAAAACAATTCAATAAAATTTATACTCAATAGTGAAATGATCAAAGTACAGTGGTTTAAATTTTTCAGTTAATAAAACGAATTGTGTCATCACAAGAAGTATTCTAAATGATTCATTGAATCATTCCCCTGGAAGGAATTCAAATATATAGTTTCTCATATTTGCATTTTTTAAAAAATACTTTCGTTTTCTGATGTTTGACATTTCAACTTCATTCAAACGCAAACTTATATTAATTTTTATTTACAATGTATTTAACAAACATTTTAATGTTACATATATATATATATATATATATATATATATATATATATATATATATATATATATATATATATATATATATATATATATATATATATATATATTACACATCACCACCGCTTACGGCAGAGCCCTATTCAAAGAGGGGGTGTTAGAGCAATAGAAAAGATAAAACAACCCACAAGCCCAACCTAACGCAAATTTCGTAGGTGAGCATATATATATATATATATATATATATATATATATATATATATATATATATATATATATATATATATATATATATATATATATATATATATATATATATATATATATATATATATATATATATATATATATATATAAAAAAAAAAAAGAAAGGGAAGGAAGCCATTTTAAACCTCAGTCATCATTGTGCAAGCCGAACGCACAAGTTCTGACATGTATGTACGTGTTCTGAATTTCATGTTTTTTTTTTCTCGCGTATTCTCATTTCATTTCAGTCTGTGTTAGAGATCGTCATAAACGAAACCGTGTTCCTTCTAAGTTACTGATAGGCTTCACGGAAGTGTATTAATTCACCAGACAGTGCTTACTATATTTGTGATGAATATACAGTATTAAAGCAACAGCAGAGCATCACAGAGTTTGTGAAAAAAGTATACTCGACATACTTCGGACTAAAACTTGGAGATCAAGATAAAGTTTGGGCGCCTCATAAAGTGTGCTAACGATGCGTTGAGGATATCCGAAATTGGTTCAAAGGTAAGAAAAAGGCTTTACCTTTTGGGATTCCTATTGTATAACGTGGGCAGAAGAGCCATAGGTGACGATTGTTATTTTTGTTTTTGCCATATAAAAGGGTATAATTCCAAATGGAAACGTTCAATTTCATACCTCAATCTCCAATTCGTCTCATCCCTCACGGTTCAAATATTCCAGTACCCAAGCCCTCAGCTACCCTGGAAGAAATACCTTGCTCCTTTGAAGATGTAGTTATACCTGAACCAGTTGATGAATCAAGTTCTGATTTTGAAAATGATACAGGACCAAAATGTTTCTCTCAAGAGGATGTTAACGATTTAGCAAGGACTTGAATCTTCCCAAAGATGCTGCAGAGTTACTCGGATCAAGGCTCAAGAGCAGGAATTTATTGTTTCCTGGAGTGCCATTTTCGTGGTTCAGACATCGTGAAAAGGATTTCGGGCCCTACTTTTCTCTGGTAAACAACTTGGTTTATTGCACAAACGTTGAAGGTTTAATGAGTCAATTCAAAATTCAATATGATTCATTTCAATGTCGTTTATTTATCGATTCTTCGAAAAATAGCCTAAAAGCCGTACTACTAAATAACAGTGATGTACACTTCCATTCCAGTAGGTCATTCGGTACACTTGAAGACCTACGAAAACCTGGAAATTGTTCTTCGGAAATTCAAATATGAAGACCACGGATTGCTGGTGTGTGGTGACTTGAAGGTCTTGTGCATGCTACTTGGACAACAAGCTGAATTTACCAAATACCCCTCTTATCTATGCATATGGGACAGTCGAGACCGTACAAATCACAGGACGAAAAAAAACATGGCAGCCAAGGGAGCCTACAGTTGGTGAAAAATATGTCCTCAGTGAAACTCTACAGATTTACTACCACCAATCCACATTAAATTGGGATTGATGAAGCAATTCTTGAAATCAATTCCTAAAGATGGAGAATGCTTCTATTACTTGTGTTACAAGTTTCCAGGTCTAACAGAGACAAAATTGAAGGAAGGTGTGTACACCGGACCGGACATTAAAAGGCTTATAGCTAACCATGAGTTCATGAAGACCATGACAGATCCTCAGAAAGAAGTTTGGGAAGCGTTCATAGATGTCGTGCAGAAGTTTCTGGGCAGCAACAAAGACCATAACTATAAGGAGATTGTCGGACGAAGTGTTGAGAGCATTTCAAGATTTAGGTTGCCTAATGATTTTAAAGGACATTTCCTCCATTTCCATCTCGACTACTTTTCTGAAAATTTGAGAGCTTTGAGTGAAGAACAAGGTGAAAGATTTCACCAGAACATTAAAGAGATGGAGAGGAGATACCAGGGGAGATGGAGCGTTATGATGATTGCTGATTACTGTTGGATGCTGCATAGAGATTTCAGATGCTGTCCATAAGCGTAAATGTACGAAGATGAGCCTTAAAAGCACGAAGAAACGATTTTAACATGTATATACATGCATGTTTTATTTTAAATTTGATTTTCTTGAAATTTGTGCAATAAAAAATCAATTTATATGTCCATTTTCATTTCCTTTGACATATCTTAATTCACATAGGTACTTAATTTGTTAAAAAAACGTGATGTCCTATGAATAGAAGAAGGTCATTTTTGGATTCAGCACATCGAAAAACATAAACAAAACGGCTTTCAAAAAAAAAAATTTCGCACACCTATGCAATTAGTTACTTGAAG
>SEYY01021179.1:105000-117500 GCA_009176605.1 Armadillidium nasatum | reverse complement strand
TGCCACTCAGCAGTACCGTCTACACAGCATCAGCGACACACACAATCTTTTCACGTTTTTACTTTTGAAATATACATACCCTAAAACATAAGAGCTTGTTTAATATGTCATCCTTGTTCTATTTATCTTTATTCTTTTCTTCGTTTTCTTTACTTTATACCTGTCTCACCTGTAATTATACAGATCACAAACACACACACACATTTGATGCTTCCATAGCAACTTTTTTTTTTTTTAATGGTTCTCCTATTACCTTCTTTATTCCAATTACTATATTATTTCTTTATTCTATTTTATTTTGAATAAGTTTCTGGAGTTTGAAGATGACAGTAATACCTAAAGGAAGCATCCCAGCGATGAATAGAACGAGAACAAGCAGAGTTAAACCAAGGTTCGTTAGGCTAAGTAGAAAAGAAAGAATATGCAATGTACGCCTCCTTGCCAGGGAGAATCACTTCAGTAATGCGCTCGGCACACTCCGAGGGCCCTCCCCCCCCCGTAAACCGAAGCAATAATATAAACCGTGTATATATATATATATATATATATATATATATATATATATATATATATATATATATATATATATATATATATATATATATATATATATATATATATATATATATATATATAACATTACTCGCGGGCAGAACTCTTTTCAAGGAGGGAAGGCATAATTTAAAAAAAAAAAACACCCAATCCCGAACTTAACGTGGATCCCTCAGATTTGCGCAAGCAGAGGATTTAAAGAGGTTTTTTAAATACAGCAGGAAAAACAGAAGATACAGTTCCACAAAACAGAGGAGGCTAGAAAGGAGAAGGTACCACAACGTGCAAGCCTTGAGTTTGCAATACTCACACAGAGTTCATGTGCAAGCAAGGCATCCCTTGTGCTGAGAGGGCGACACAATGTTGGTGGAATGCGAGAGGTCAACTCCCTCGAGCACCATCCATTGTCGTACCTATAGAAAAGAGAGTACGCGAACGACACCTTGAAGAGAAAGTGGGTCAAGGGAGTTTGAAAGCAGGGGACAGTTTATTAGTCTTTTAGCCTTGGACTCAACCTTATCCAAAAGAAGGGTGGAACCGAAACCACCCCAAATGTGAGAACAGTACTACATACAAGAACGGATAACTCATATAATTGGAGTAACTGTTTAGAAGAAAAAAATTCCCGCAATCTGAACAGAACTCCTAGCTTTTTAGAGGCCATCTTAGCAACCTATGTGATATGATATTTGCAAGATAATTTATAGTTTATGTTCAAACCAAAAAATATTTATGTTGTTCACAGGTGAGATGGGAGAGAAAGTTGGAAGGTGTTTTTGAGAGAGGGATGTGAAGATGAGCTTTCAAAAAGTTGAATTTCCCAAGGATGTAGTTCCCTACCGGGAAATCTCATCCATATAGCCAAGATTGGAATCGGAAAGTTGAAGACGAGAAGCAAAAGAGGGAGCAGATTTCAAAAGAGTACATGAATAGAGAGTTGAGTCGCCGACATAAAGAATGAACAGAGTTAGAAGTACAGCTGAGGAGGTCGTTGATGAAAAGGATAAAGTAGGAGATAGAACAGAACCCTGAAGAGCACCACAATTAATATATATATATATATATATATATATATATATATATATATATATATATATATATATATATATATATATATATATATATATATATATATATATTATATATATATATATATATATATAATTTTTTTTTTTTTTTACATCTTAATATGTTACTAATAAAATTATGGATTAAAATGAAAATAAACTATTTAAGAAAACAAACCAAATGGTATGAAGGAAATGGCATGAAAATCAATGGAAAAGCAGTTTCCTGTTTTTCAAAAATATCAATTTTGTGAAAAGAAACATATCAATGTTCTGTAAACAAAATTATGGGAAGTAACGTAGCAAAATATTACGTAATATTAATTAAAAATTACATAATTTAATTAATTAGGTAATGAAATATATAAACAATTAAGTATAACAAGTTGATTAATGCTATACAAAGTGTTAATTGTCCTAATTTGATCAAAGTCGGATCTGTAGTTACAAGAGATATAGAATATAAGCCAAAAATGTAATTAACGGTTAATTAGAAATTAATTAAATGAAAATTTTGAAAATCATAAATAATGTTTCGTGTATTCGAAACTCTACAATAAAAAAAGAACGTTAACATTAAAAAAAACTGTAAGCCAACGGGATTAAGTTAATTTAAAAACCTGGTATCGGTATCGGTAATTTTTTGCCGATATCGATACCAATATACCGATACTTCACTCCATCCCCTATATAATATATATAATATATATATATATATATATATATATATATATATATATATATATATATATATATATATATATATATATATATATATATATATATATATATATATATATATATATATATAATAAAAAAAAAAAAAATTTATTTATTTATTTATTTATTTATTTATCAAATCAAAATCCGCTCCCCGGAAAGGTTATTAGCTCTGTCAGCAGGTTCATTCGAGGATGAACCAAAGGGTTTCACGGGCCGACGGCAAACATGCGCCGGCTGGCCAGGTCTATCACAGATGCAGACTTTGATCACACCTGCAGTAATTCCGTAGATGTACTTATTACGCATAAGTGGGCGGGGCTAAGCGCAAGAAAGAACTGCCCGAATTTCTCTATTCGATCAAGCCTAAAACCTTGGACCTCTCGCTTGCAAGGCGAGTGCTCGATCGTCTGAGCTACGGAGCCGCTCTTTATATATATATATATATATATATATATATATATATATATATATATATATATATATATATATATATATATATATATATATATATATATATATATATATATATATATATATATATATATATAATTAAATTTAGTTTCTGCACCCCTTGAAAAGTAACCGGTTTGTGATTGGGCGAACACACACATTATATATATATATATATATATATATATATATATATATATATATATATATATATATATATATATATAATATATATATATATATATATATATATATATATATATATATATATATATATATATATATATATATATATATAAAAAGATGACCTTGAAGTTATTAAAAAGAATAAAAAATTATATATAAATCATCTAAAAACGATAATCAAACATGCAGCCAATTTACTCGCGCTAGCTTTGTGCGCGCGCGCACCCTACATACGCACACGATATATATATATATATATATATATATATATATATATATATATATATATATATATATAATATATATATATATATATATATATATATATATATATATATATATATATTAGAGGTGGACCGGATAGTAATTTTTTACTATCCGCGGATGCGGATGCGGTTGCGGATATTCAATTGCGGATATCCGCAGATGCGGATGCGGATGCGGATAGTTTAATTTTTTAAGAGTTTTTGTCATAGATTCTTGGAATTTTAAATATAATATCCAGAATCTATGTTACCAGGGTGTGGGACGGGGATCCAACTCTTGAACACCCCACCAACTTCTTTCCCCAACCTCCACCTATTTGGAAAAATGTTACATATATATATATATATATATATATATATATATATATATATATATATATATATATATATATATATATATATATATATATATATATATATATATATATATATATATATATATATATATAGCCAGTAATTCAGTATTACCTTCACACTTCACATATTGTATTTGAAGTTAATAATTGGTAAGTTATTTTTTAGAAATAAAAGCTTTTGGGCTCTTTCAGGTGAAAGTTTGGTTCGCTTTTCGTCGTAAATGAGGCCTTCTCCACTGAAAAGACGCTCACTAGCAACACTAGTTGAAGGACATGCTAAATAAGTCCTTGCCAGCTCAGCAAGAAAAGGGAAACTTTTGCAATTATCTCTCCACCAAACCAGTTGGTCTTTATCTGCCTCCAAACGTGGGAGTTTCAGATAATTTTCAATAATCGATATTGTATCCTTTGACACTTCTGACTGTGATTCGTTATCGCTGCTGGAAGCTAGAAGATCTTTCATTGATTTAGCAATGCTTAAGCTAACAGATTTTGTTTCTTTTGTATCTGACAGCTTTTGCTTTTTCTTGAAAGGCGTTATTTTAGCTGTTTCTATCATCTCATCGCATAAGCATCCTAATTTGATTTTAACATTCTGAGAAACAAGTGGTTTAAAAAAATTTTGTTTTGTACCTAGGATCTAAAAAGGTTGCAATTGTATAAGCATCATCATTTTCCAGGTTTTCAAATCTGTCGTTCATCTCCTTCATTAATGTTTCAGTCATCCTTGAAACTCCCTTAGACTTAATAACATTTGTTAACACAACTTTCAATGTTGAAACAAGTGGTATCACATCTGACAAACATGACTCAGCTGAACTTATTGTCTTAGTTAATTCTTCAAAAGGCTTAAGGATATTAATACAATTATTTAAAATGTCATTTTCGTCAGCTGTTAGAGGCTTTATTTTTGTGCTGCTTGAAGCATAAAGGCAAATGGCCTCATTAATTTCGCTCATCCTCTCAAGCATATGCAAACTACTATTCCAGCGTGTTTGAATATCTTGCATGACAGAAAGTGGACGAACATTTAATCTTGTTTGTATTTTCTTCAGCTCATTTTGGGCTACAACGGAGTGATTGAAATGCGTAGCAATTAACCTACATTTGGTTATTAAATCGGATACACATTTTTGACTCATAATGGAATTTTTTAACTACTATCTGAGTTTGGTGTGCAAAGCAATCTACATTTTTCACTCTTGCCAGAGAAAGTGCTTTTTTTATATTTGTGCCCGAATCCCTGACTACGCAGTGCACTTCATTTAATGAAATCTTCCATTTTGTCAGCATCTTTTCAAATACAGTTTCAAGATAGTCGCCTGTATGGCGCTCAGAAAGAGGTTCTGCATTCAATATAAAGTTTTGCCTTTGAAAGTTTTTATGGATTGCATGATACGTAATTTTTTACTATCCGCGCATGCGGATGCGGTTGCGGATATCCGCGGATGCGGATATTGGAAAAATGATGCGGATATCCGCAGTTTGCGGATGCGGATATCCGGTCCACCTCTAATATATAATATATATATATATATATATATATATATATATATATATATATATATATATATATATATATATATATATATATATATATATATATGTGTGTGTGTGTGTGTGTGTGTGTGTGTGTGTGTGTGTGTGTGTGTGTGTGTGCGTGTGCGCGCGTGTGTGTGCGTGTTTTTTCTTTTTTGCGTGTGTGTAGTCACCAATCACAGACCGGGTCCTTTTCAAGGGGTATAGAAACTAAAATTAAATTAAACTCACCCAAACATAAGAATAATGCAAAAATGTCTTTAAGAAAAACATATGTTCCACAGAACAGAGGTGACTGGGATAAGAGCCGTCACAAGACACATGTCTGAAGTTTCTAATTATAACACACAAGTCATAGGGGAGCAAGGCCCACGTATGCCACGACGGTAGCACAGTAATGATAGAATGCAAAAATTTAATTCCCTCAAAAACCTACCATTGTAGAAGAGATATTGCGTCATCGTTATAACGCAGGGATAAAGGATACAGGGAATTTAAAATAAAGGGCAATTTATTAGTCTTAAGTTCAACCATATCCAAAAGAGGGGTATAACAGGAACCACTCCCCAAATGTGAAAACAACACTCATAGAAGGGTGGATAAGACCTTTATGTAACCGGAGTAAATGTGAGGAAGATTTACCGCAACATGAACATAACTCTCAGCTAATTTGATGCCACCTTAGCAACTGTTGTGATATGTTTTCAAAACAATTTGTTTTTGTTTACACCTGGAATGTTCGCAGGTTGGACCTCACAAGTATATATATATATATATATATATATATATATATATATATATATATATATATATATATATATATATATATATATATATATATATATATATATATATATATATATATAAATATATATAAATCGCAGGAGTGATACACGCGAAATAGTCGACCGACCACCTAGAACTCCTCTCCTAGGGAACCTGTTTTTTTTTTTTTTTTTTTTTTTTTTTTTTTTACAGATTACCACAGCTCACGGGCCAAGCCCTTTTCAAGGAGGAGCAAAAATGAAAAATAAGAGAAACCCACCAAATCCTGACTAAAGCAAATCTCTTAGGTGGGGGAAGACGGAGGCCTGAAAGAGAAGATTAAATACATGAGGGAAAACAGATGATGGCAGAGAGATCCACAGAACAAAAGTGGCTGGAAAGGAGGCACCAAAGCGGACAAACCTGAGGTTTGCCATATTCACACAAAATTCATGCGAAAACATGGCCCCCCTTGTGCTGCGAGGGCGACGCAATGTTGGTGGAATGCGAAAGGTCAACTCCTCGAGCACCAGCCGTTGTAGTACCTATAGAAAAGAGAGAGTGTGCCAACGACACCTCACAGAGAAAGAGAGTCAAGGGAGTTTGAAAGTAGAGGACAGTTTATTAGTCTTTTATCCTTAGACTCAACCTTATCCTAAAAGAGGTAGAACCGGAACCCCCCAAATGTGAGAACAGTAATTCATACAAGGGCGAATAAGACCCTTACATATTTGGAGCAACTGTTCGGAAGAAAAAAATTCCCGCAATCTGAATAGTATTCCCAGCTTCTTTGAAGCCGCCCTAGCAACCATTGTGATATGAGGTTTCCAAGAAAGATTATTTATGTTTAGACCAAGAATTTTAACACTCATTTCAAATTTGCTCCCTCTTTTGCTTCTGGAGTTGCTTTTCGTCTTCAACTCTCCGATTCTATTCTTGCCGATCTGGATGGGGTTTCCCGGTGGGGTCACAGCAACCTTGTGAAATTCAACTCTTTAAAAACTCAACTTCTTCACATCTCCCTCTCAAAAACACCTCCCAACTTTCCTATCTTTTTCGATGGCTCTCCCGTCTCACCTGTAAATAACATTAACATTCTTGGTCTAAACATAAACAATAAACTGTCTTGGAAACCACATATCACAATGGTTGCAAAAGCGGCCTCTAAGAAGCTGGGAGTTCTGTTAAGGTTGCGAGAATTTTTTTCTTCTGAGCAGTTACTCCAAATATATCTAAATATATAAGGGTCTTATTACCCCTTGTACGGAGTACTGTTATCAGATTTTTTTTTGTTTTTTGGGGGGGGGGCTCCGGCTTCTCCTCTCTTCTGGATAGGGTTGAGTCTAAAACTAAAAGATTAATAAACTGTCCCGTACTTTCTAACTCTCTTGACCCCCTATCTCTGCGAGGTGACGTTGGCGCACTAACCCTTTTCCATAGTTACTACAATGGCAGGTGCTCGAGGAAATTGGCATCTTCCAAAAGTATTGGTAGTTCGTTTCTATAAAATTCCAGTACACTTCGCCCGTAAGATGACCATTAAACATGTGTGGGCCAATAAGCTGATTTCCAAAATGATACCACACCACACGTTCCACAGAAAATCTGTGTTAAAAGTTACTTTCAACCGTAGCATGTGAATTATAAGGAGCCCATACAAGATTATTCCTTTATTGTTAATACCGTCACTAGTAAAGGTCGACTCATCAGTTAAAAAAAAAATGCATCTCGGATGTTCGGGATCAGCAATAATCGATCGGCAAAAATTTTCTCATTGGCCGTAGTCGTCCTGTTGAAGATGTTGAATTCTTTATACATGGTACAGATATACAGTAAACCATCATTACCGTAAACCGTAATACCTGTTCTCCACACAGTAGTTTTAGGGATTCGAAGACGGATAACTGCGTTGTACCGTCGGAACGGTATCATCTACATGTTCTAGTAGACCAAACACACTTTCTGAATGTAGTTGAAACGATCCAGTTTCACGGAGTTGTCTGTGTGTATCGATAAATACCTGTCGATTTGGTAGTAGATAGCATTGTGGGAAACGTTGATGGTATTCCAGCACGGAAAGCTCTCGCGTTAACATTACATAAACAGTAAATAATGTATATCTGCACATCCTATAATCGTAAACGTCAAAGACAAACGCGCAAAGAAAATGAGCAGAAAGAAACTAATATATGGAGTGAAGCAAAATAGCAAATTTTAAAGTTAAAAAAAATCAATCGTCAGTTATTGATATATAGTTTAGGCAACAAACTCTTAAGTAAAACTTGAAAGTGGTTGATATAAATAGTTTATGTGAAACGTTCCCCTATTTCGAATTCGAAGAGGGAACTTTCTAGAAAGTTTGCTCCAAGGATTCGCATGAGGAATCGAACCACCGCCTTCAAGTAACTGAGAAAAAACCATTACCTTCATGCCACAGTAGCTGCTTCCTATAATATATATATATATATATATATATATATATATATATATATATATATATATATATATATATATATATATATATATATATATATATATATATATATATTATATATATATATATATATATATATATATATATATCTCATGCGTTTGAAGTCTTGTCGTGTCTTCCAATCTATATATCTAAATCGCACAATTAATTTTTCATACCTTAAAAACTATGTATATATATATATATATATATATATATATATATATATATATATATATATATATATATATATATATATATATATATATATATATATATATATATATATATATATATATATATATATATATATAAATATATAATATATATATAATATATATATATATATAATATATATATATATATATATATATATATATATATATATATATATATATATATATATATATATATATATATATATATATATATATATATATATATATATATATATATATATATATATATATATATATATATATATATATATATATATATATATATATATATATATATATATATATATATATATATATATATATATATATAATATATATATATATTATTATGATAAAAGGCCTTTAGCTTGAAATTTATATTTATTGTAAATGAGAAAAGTTTTATAAACCAATCCTTTAACGAAAAATATATAAATAAAATAAGCAGATAAATAATTAAACACACACACACACAATCAATAAAATCATCCATCCTAAAAAGTTTATAACAAACATATTTTCAAACTCTTTCCCACTATAAAATCTCGTTTATATATATATATATATATATATATATATATATATATATATATATATATATATATATATATATATATATATTATATATATATATATAGATATATATATATTATATATATATATATAAGGGTTGTACAGATAAGCAAATTGGCCTCTTACAGATTAACGATCGATCAGCCTCGCTGTATCGGTTGATACCGATTAATCGGCTGCTGATCAAACCACTAAAGTTTGTAGGGAATGATATGGTTGGAAAAAAATAGAATGGATACTAACTAGTCAAGTGGGATAATAGTGATAATATCGAGAGAATTTTCAAGAAGATTCTACTAATGCAAGCTAACGAAGATGAAAGAGCATTTCTTAACTCTGTAAAGTTTATATGATGAGTTAGGATCAGGTAAACAAATAGAGATATGTTGACGTTTTTACATTACCATTTAAAAGTTCTCAACTTTCAGAACTGAATTCCAAATCTGATATTAGGATAAGATATAAGAAATCATTCATTGATAAGAGTAGTTTTATATAAACATGTATGATGAAACAAATCATTAATTTCTGAAAACTTTTTTCAAAGAAGTTTATGATATTTCTTAGGAAGACAGGGGGTTGTCTCTTCATCTTTACCTACCTTACATCTTAAAATATCAGAAAGGACTTGAAAAAAGTTTAAGAACTAGTCCAGTGGATAATATTATAGACTAAGTTTTTGTGCCACGGCAATGCCTGTTCGAACACTAGAGAGCGTGTTTCTTTGTCTTCCAGTTTCTTAGATCTTTTCAACCTTATATATATATATATATATATATATATATATATATATATATATATATATATATATATATATTATATATATAATATATATATATATATATATATATATATATATATATATATATATATATATATATATATATATATATATATATATATATATATATATATATATATATATATATATATATATATAATAAAGCATGAACAAGTGTCGGTAATATTTTTCTTATTACTATTGGTACTCTGGATTAGTATCGGACAAATTGTGTTGCATTGGTATTGGTTAAAGAAATTGTTGCCGATATCATGCAATATAATAAAACATCATCGATACTAGATACTGAAACTTGAAATCCGCAATTCTGTAGATACTAGCAATAATAGAATCTGTGTAACATCTGCCTCATAAATGACATTTATAATCGATTTCCCATAAGAATAAACACTCGTCAAGTCAATAACAACATAGGTATATTAATTAAACTTTTGCGAGAAGAATAAGCACTTTATAAGAATAATTTTCCAGCACATCAATACTTGAATCATTATTAATGCCTTTTGTCGTAAAACAATATACAGCAAATTTTCCACTACGCTATATATATATATATATATATATATATATATATATATATATATATATATATATATATATATATATATATATATATATATATATATATATATATATATATATATATATATATATATATATATATATATATATATATAATCACAAGTAAGTGATATGGGTATCATCTAATTCATGAAGACACTCCATCAGTCAATCAATATTTTTAGAGCCATCTTCGCCGGTAAAGCACTTAAGGAGATGACAGGAGAAATGAGGTAGAGCAAAGTGATGAGGATTAAGGGGGAAGGGGGATAAGAAGTGATCACAAAGAAAGAGGAGAGAGACAACGAACAAACACAAAGATAAAACTTGATCTGCAAGAGAACGCAAACTCTGTTGGCGGACACGAGTAAGATAATAAATGACACGTCAAACTCGTACTGCTCCTAATTAAAGGCTTCACAAAATTACAACTATTAAACAACTAAATGGATTGCCTTCGTATTAACATGAAAACAACATGCGCGTCTGAAAAAACACACACAAGCACACATGTGTTGGTTCGATGCAAATTAGTGTATGGTCAAAGGTCAGAGGGGTGGTATGAAACGAAGGAAAAACTGTCCAATCACAATTTGATTAAGTAGGTTCAAACACACTTAACTCACTATACATTATGTTAAATAGATATAGGGATTTTAAATTATATAAAGCGAAAATTAATTTTAAAAATATACGTATTCAAAAAGAAAAACAGTCTTATTCAGTCAATATATATATATATATATATATATATATATATATATATATATATATATATATATATATATATATATATATATATATATATATATATATATATATATATATATATATATATATATATATATATATATATATATATATATATCCCCTGGTGAGCAATGATCGGAGGCCAGCTACTTAATCTCCACCAGTGTCAAATTACAGGCAGACATGTTCCGAAACACGGTGTTGGAAGGTCTGCAAATCAAAGGAAGTTGGGAAAATTAGATGAAGTGAGGGTATGTTCTAGATATTACCAGCATAGAATTTGAAGACTAATTATAAAACTCTGCTAAATATAAGGTAAAGAAAGAGTTGGCCGGAGAAACGATGAGACTGTGAAAGTCAAGTTGCAAAACCACTTCCCAATGGAGGTGGTATGGAACTGGAGAGTTCAGAAGACAAATGTCCGTTGTAAAAGCGATCGTATAAAAGAGTGGCGCAACAAATCGATGGACTGAAAAAGAATGGAGAGAGTTAGTAAGAAAAAAATAGTTGATAAGATGAAAAGCTCTAGTTCCACTTTCCAAGGAGAACTGTGCGTGCGAAACGATCCATCAGATGTATGAAGCAAACTCCATATCAGGAGGCGAACAACTCTCCCATAAATGGCAAGCCACTGGAGGAATGAAGATATTTTGAAGCTTGTTTAGAATTAAAAAGAAAAATTTTATAGAAAAACAAAAGATTGAGTTTTTTTTCGAAGATCATTACTGTGAAGAAGATTTAGTTGTGTAGAAATATGAAGAACAGAGTTTTTGAGACATTAAAAACAACCATGTTTTGTCTCTCCCGATTAGAAACTTGAGGATGATTAGAGGGCAGCTGCTCCAGGGCCACCCTCCTAATGTTAATAAATGCTGTTGGATTGTAGGATGGGTCGTTTTTCAAAATGAAAAGAGTAATGAAGGGTGATGTCGTCGGTATAAATTGAATAGTTGATGAAGTAATAGAGAGTTTATTAATGAAAAGTAAAAAAAGAGCTGGGAAAAGGATAGGGACCGACCGGGATTGGAATTTTGCCAGGACGGGGAAAGGGCCGGGGTTGCCTAAAATTTGTAAAGAGGTCATAAGAACTGGAATTTTAGGTTAAGAAAATTAGATATAATTTTAACTGAGATTAATTTAATTATAAGGAAGGGGTAGAACAGCCAACATTCACTTAAATTAATGATTATATGCATTTTTTTCAGAAAATTACAGATTT
>SEYY01021179.1:40000-95000 GCA_009176605.1 Armadillidium nasatum | reverse complement strand
ATTATTTAATATCCACTATTATCCGTGGAATTAATATGTATAATACATATAACTGCTCGGGGAATCGAACCTGGGCCCAAAAGATGGAAGTCCATGGTGCTTAATTCCACGGATAATAGTGGATATTAAATAATAACTAATGCACTGCATACTTAGGATAAGAGCCTTGGCCAAGCTAACCCTACGCCCAAGTTGTGGTCGGGGAGGTCTTCGAGAGCTTTTCACTAGGCGAAAAGTCAGTAGAAGTTCCGAATGATTTCCTTTTGAACCATCGGTGGTGTAGCGGTTAGCACCATGAACTTCCATCTTTTGGGCCCAGGTTCTATTCCCCGAGCAGTTATATATATATATATATATATATATATATATATATATATATATATATATATATATATATATATATATATATATATATATATATATATAGTACCGACCGGGGCCTCTGTTCCCGCCCCGGCCCCGACTAATAATCAGGGAAAACCGGGGTTTACCTGCAGGGATTAAAATGACAAATTATACTTTTTAATGGTAGATTAAATCAAACAAAATATAAAAAAAAATTAAGATATTTCTTCTTGCTTTTTCAATATTTTTTTTTCTTTTTTGTTTCTTTTGACCGCTCCTCTTCTGCTGGTGAATGTTCATCTTTGTGTTTTGATTTTAGATGCCCCCTTAAAGATTTGGTTGAAAAATTTTTACTTGGTACACCCGGAGGCCCTCTTCTAATTTCCTGGCTGCAGAATTACGTTTACCTTTTTCGATCCTATTCTGAAACATTGTAAAGTACTCCCATATTGCTGAAGCTGATCTTTTATCCATAGTGACAAAGTATAAACAATAATTTTGAAATAATGCAGCTAAATGATACAAGTTTGATACACAACAATAAAATAACAATGATATGTATAAATATAGGTTATTTTGATAATTTTATATCTTACATTTTTTTCAAATTTTAATTTACGGTCTTGACCTAAGTAAACCTGTTGAATAACTATTGCGGATCAGAAACAAAATAAATTTTTTTTTAGTTTTTTCAAACTTTTATAATACAAAATCTGTAATTTTCTGAAAAATGCATATAATCATTAATTTAACTGACATTTTACGGTGGTGCTTCTCAATGCAAGATGCAACATTTTCCCATTCTTTCAACATCTCCCTTATTGCGCTGGAAGGTTGTTGCTCGTCTGAGGATTTTACCTCCTCCTTCCCTACCGAAATCTCCTCTACAACTTAGCAAACATTATTGAATTAATGGCCAGTTATGCGAAACGTTGTTTGTTGAGAAATTTTATAACTATATTTTGAGCTCATTATGCGAGGAACTCGTTGATCAAGGTTTCACTGTATATATAGCAGCGATCAGATTTTTTTAAGTATTTATAAAGTTTTTACTTTTTTTCGGGGGGAAATAAATTTTTTAAAATATTATTTTAAGCGCACTTACCCCGCAAAATTGTAAAAGATCGTAATTATTTGATTAAATAACCAACCTTTGAGACAAGAGAATCACAGAATTTTTCATCATATTCAATTTACCTATAGAATTTAAACCATTCCAAATTGTAAGAAAAAATTATAGACTTAAAATTTAATTAAAAAAGAAATTTCACAATAGAGGTTCATATTTTGATAATGATGCAATTATTCCTAAATATCTTCTTTTGGTCTTAATGGCAAAACTTAAGCTTCAGCTTTTAAAATGTGAATTTTTCTTCTACAACGGGGAGCTCCAACATTCGAATTCCTGATATAGTTAAAGGTCAAGGAGTGAACATCTATCTTTGGGATACAGTTAAAAATAAATCAATTCTTGACCACGCAACAATTTTATAAAATTGCAATAGAATTTTATGACCTGCTCCCCAATTCTTACTTCCCAAAATCGAATTTCAAAGATATCTTTGGTCAAAATATAATAGGAAGAAAATTTTGTATTATTCCCACACACATGGTTCATGAGGATGATCATTAAAAAACTTGTTGTGAAGACAAGACAAATCGTTTTGTTAACTTTGAAATTTGAGTTACACGTCTCTCACTCCACATCTGAATATAAAGTTTCCAGAATAGTTTTAACTACCAGAAAATTTGGATCAGCAAACTGAAGTAAGCAATCAACTGCATGGAACTATATAATATTTTATCAGTTTAGGTCGTTCCATAAAAATATCATGTTTTACAAAATAAGAAGGTAAATTTAATTCATTTCAAGAACACGGTAAGCAAGATTATTTATTCATTTTTGTTGCTTTATTCTTTTTTTTAGTTAAATAACATTTCATCTAAATTCATATTTCCCTTTGAGAATAAAAAAATTTAAAACATTATTATTATATATATAATATTATATATAATATATATATATATATATATATATATATATATATATATATATATATATATATATATATATATATATATATATATATATATATATATATATATATATATATATATATTAAACATTGGGGCTCAAAGGAAACCGCAGTGTTTTCCCCTAGCAGCCCCTTTTCAGAGAACTGGACAGTTACGATATTATTATTAAGATTATTATTGAATTTAGTAGAATAGGACCACTTTTAAACTTTAAGCCTGTAAATGTACCATTTTCTGAATAAAGCTTTATGAATGAATGAATGAATGATTATTATTATTATTATTATTATTATTATTATTTTTATTATTTTCTGAGTATCATATTATTCCTAAAAATATAATACAATATTTTTTGTTTTTATTACAAAGAGATTTGTTAGACAGACAAATGTTTGGACTAGGACTGATCCTGACTCAGACAAAATATTTGGACTCCGAACAAGACTTGGCAATAAAAATCAGACTCGATACACCATATATATATATATATATATATATATATATATATATATATATATATATATATATATATATATATATATATATATATATATATATATATATATATATATATATATATATATATATATATATATATATATGCTATTTTGGGAGTGTGCACCTTATGCAGTCATGAAAAAAAAAAATGCATATATCTTGCTTGAATCATAAAAATAAATAGAGCACATTCAACATCTGTTGCAAAACTGAACTTTGCTCATTTTTCCTCATTTTATTCAAGAACCTCACTAAGAAGGATTCGTAAGAGTATTAACGTTTCCTTCAAGAAATATTTGGAGTGCCTTCATTTCTGAAATAAGCAACAAAAATAAGAATGATGAGAGCATATAAAGACGTTCCTCCCTAACAAAATGGGATTGGCCTTTACAAACCCAGCATAAACTTTAATATATATATATATATATATATATATATATATATATATATATATATATATATATATATATATATATATATATATATATATATATATATATATTAGGGATGGAGTGAAGTATCGGTATCGGTAAGTATCGGTATATTTTCAGGTATCGGGTATCGGTATTTAAAATTCAAGTATCGGTATCGGTATCGGTAAAAATTTTGGTATATGAATGGATAAAGTATCGGTATCGGTAAGTATCGGTATATTTTCAGGTATCGGGTATCGGTACCTGTAAATTTTTAGGTATCGGTATCGGTAAAAAATTTTGGTATCGCTCCATCCCTATATATATATATATATATATATATATATATATATATATATATATATATATATATATATATATATATATATATATATATATATATATATATATATATATATATATATATATATATATATATATATATTTTTTTTTTTTTTTTTTTTTTTTTTTTTTTTTATATTTTAATAATAATTTAATAAGATTAAGAGTAAGATGCCGTATCTCCGATTGCTCATTAATTTACAGGTTTCTTTTGTGTGCTTTCGTCAGCGCCTGAGAACAAAGTGAGCGTTAGTTCATATGCGTGAGATGGTGCATGTATATATGTGTGTGTGTGCGTGCATGTATGTGTGTGTGTGCGTGCATGTGTGTGTGCGTGTGCGTGCATGTGTTTGTATGCGTAAGTGTGTGCGTGCATGTATGCGTGTGTGTGCTTGAGCGAGCATTTGTGCTCATGGCACTGCATAAGTTTGCTTGATTTAAATATTTTGCCAATAGACAAAAAAGTGGCATATATACTGCTGGCAACTAAGGGGAATTTATTTTTCTATAAATATTATTGTTATAAGAAAATCTCTCTCTCTCTCTCTCTCTCTCTCTCTCTCTCTCTCTCTCTCTCTCTCTCTCTCTCTCTCTCTCTCTCTCTCTCACACACACACACACACACACACACACACACACACACACACACACACATATACATACATACTCACACTCTCTCTCACTAACACACGTACGTATATACATACATAAGAAAAAAAATTATTTGTAAGGCTAACACATTTTTTAATGTTTTTCAAAATATATCCACGAAGATAATGTTCAACAAAATCTCATTATTTCTTTTTCCAAATGGAATTATGAATATATTGGAGCTTCAAGAGAAAATTTTTGCCAAGAACTTGCCCCACTTAAAATTATATTATATATATATATATATATATATATATATAATATATATATATATATATATATATATATATATATATATATATATATATATATATAATATATATATATATATATATATATATATATATATATATATATATATATATATATATATATATATATATATATATATATATATATATATATATATATATATATATATATATATATATATATATATAGGGTGTAACTTAATAAGTGGGATCGACTTGAAGAGTAGACATGGGACATTACACAATGAAAAAAGTTTATATAAACTTTGTTCGAAAGATCATAATTTCTTAAAAGTAAACATCTTGCTAATAATGAAGTTTATATATACGAGTATAAAGTTGCATTTAGAGCCATGTCACAGCAATGAAAGTTTTCATCACAATAGATACGATACAATAGTGAATTATAAAACAGGAAGTAGGGAAATAAAAATACAACTGAAATAATAATAATAATAATAATAATAATAATAATAATAATAATAATAATAATATGGTAAAATAATAATAATAATAATAATAAAATATATTTTAATTTTTTTTTTTTTTTTTTTTTTTTTTTTTTTTAAAATTATATTATATATATAATATATATATTATATATATATATATATATATATATATATATATATATATATATATATATATATATATATATATATATATATATATATATATATATATATATATATATATATATATATATATGGGACCGGCCAGGGCCGGGGTTGGAGTTGCCTAAAATTTGTAAAGAGGGCAAAATCACTGAAATTTTAGGTTAAGAAAATTAGAATTAATTATAAGGAAGAAGTAGAATAGTCAACATTCACTTAAATTAATGATTTTATTTTTGCATTTTTTTTTTTTTTTTTCAGAAAATTCAGAAAATTACAGATTTTGTATAATAAATATTTTAAAAACTACAAAAAAAAAAAATTCTAATTCACAAAAGTTTTTCAACAAGTTTACTTAGGTAAGACCCTAAGTTAAAGTTTGAAAAATTGTAAAATATAAAATTCTCAAAATAACCTATATTTACACATATCGCTGTTATTTTATTGCTGTGTTTCATATTTGTATCATTTAGCTGCATTATTTCAAAATTATTTTGTTTATACTTTCAGTCACTATGGCTAAAAGATCAACTTCAGCAGCTTTATCAACTTTATAATGTTTCAGGATAGGATCGAAATAGCTAAATGTAACATCTGCAGCCAGGAAATTAGAAGAAGACCTCCGGATGCCCCAAGTAAAAATTTCTCAACCAAATCTTTATGGGAGAATCTAAAATGAAAACACAAAGATGAACATTCACTAGTAGAAGAGGAGGGATCAAACAAAATAAACAGAAAATAAAAAGAAACTATTAAAAAAGCAAGAAGAAAAATTTAAATTTTCTAATATTTTGTTTGATTTAATCCACCATTAAAAAGTATAATTTGCAATTTTAACCCCGACAGGTAAACCCCGGTTTTCTCTGATTATTAGAAGGGGCTGGGGTTGAATGGGGCCGGGGCCGGGGCTCCGGTCGGTTCATATATATATATATATATATATATATATATATATATATATATATATATATATATATATATATATATATATATATATATATATATATATATATATATATATATATATATATATATATATTGTTTTAAACATCTACACCGCTCACGGGCAGAGCCCTATTCAAGGAGGGGGTGTTAGAGCAATAGAAAAGATAAAACAGCCCCCCAAGCATCACCTAACGCAAATTCCGCAGGTGAACATAGAGGTGGTGGGCCTTAAAGCAATGGAGATTAAATTCAGAAGGAAACACAGAAGATGGGAGAGAATTCCACAAAACAAGGATGGCCGGAAAGAAGAAGACCCACAGTGAAAAAGCTTGGAGTTGCCAATGCCTACACAAAATGTATGTGCAGACAATGCACCCCTTGTGCTACGAGGATGCCGTAAAGGTGGAGGTATATGAGTGGATAGTTCCCTCGAACATTTGCCACTGTAGTACTTATAGAAAAGAGACAAGGCACCAACGTCACGTCGCAAAGATAAATGGTCAGGTGAATTAGAAAGAGCGGAACAGTTTATGTCTTTTTGCCTTTGACTCAACCCTATCCAAAAGAGGGGTGAAACCTGAGCTGCCCCAGATATGGAGCGGTACTTCATACAAGGGCGGATGAGGCCCCTGTATAATTTGGAGTAACTGTGAAGAAGAAAAAATTCTCTCACAGACTAAACAGAACTCCCAGCTTCTGAGGCCATCCTAGCAACTGTTGTGATGTGAGGTTTCCAAGACACTATTTTTGTTTATGTGAAGGCCAAAGAATATTTATTTTGTCAACAGGAGAAACGGGAGAACCATCGAAAGAAATAGATAAGTTAGAAAATGTATCTGAGAGGGAGATCTCTAGAAGTTGAGTTCTTAAAGAGTTAAATTTCACAAGGTTGAGACGACCCCACTGCAAAATTCAATCCAGATCTGCAAAAATGAAAACGGAAAGATGAAGACGAGAGGCAACTCATAGATGCAAAGGAGGTAGCAGATTTGAAATAAGTAGAAGAATGGAGAGTCGAGTCATCGGCATATGAATAGATAGGGTTAGACGAGCAACTAAGATCATTAATGAAAAGTAGGAATAGAGTAGGAGACAAGAAAGACCCCTGAGGAACACCACTACTGACAGAGAAGGAAGAAGTCGCCTCATCAACAACAGCCGAAATGGAACGATTAGAAAGAAAGCTAGCCATAAGTAAGTAAAGAGAAGAAAAAACCAAAGGAGGGGAGCTTGAAGAGCAGTAACGCATTCCACGCACGGTCAAATGCCTTAGATATCTCAAGCGCCACCACACAAGTCTCCCCGTGGTCCCTAAGGGCAGAAGACCATAGATCTGTAACATAGGAAAGTATATCACCAGTAGACCTCGAACGCCGAAAGCCATACTGATGATCAGAAAGAAGAGAGTGAGATTCCAGATAATCTAAGAAATAAGAGTTGAGAAGAGTTTCAAAGATCTTAGACAGAATACAAGTAAGAGCTATTAGAGCGATAGTTGGAAGGTTCAGAGCTGTTACCTTTTTTCGGAATATGTTATACTAATGCGCGCTTCCAACACTGAGGAAAAGTACTAGTATTGAGGCAAAGAGAGAAAAGTTGAACGAGGGATGGAGCTAGCTCAGAGGCACACTCCCTTAAAACTCGGGGAGGAATGCTATCCGGGCCGCTTACCTTCCTAACGTTCATAGATTTCAGAAGCCCATGTAATCAATAATAATGTAATCACAGGTAAAGGCATGGGACATCTGAGAGGAGGAGTAGGAGGAGGATTACCAGAGTCGTCCAAGTTGGAATTAGAGGAGAACAGGAGGCCGAAGAGATTAGCCTTTTCAGTTGGAGAGTTAGTAACAGAACCATTAGAGATAATAAGAGGAGGAAAGGAGGATTTACAGAAGTTGTTAGAGATGTTTTTGGCAAGAGGCCAGAAAGATTTATCTGTAGAAGAATTTAGGAGCTCAGCGCACCTTCTTTTAGTGAAAGACCGCTTTGCTCGTCGAAGAATATCCCTGCAATGATTGTGAGCTGAATGAAAATTAGCAAGAGTGATAGAAGGAGAATTTTCCCACTCTTTCCTTCTTTTTTTCAATGATTACAGCCCGCACCTTATCGGCAGAAACCGAAGCGTCTTCAGAGATAAAGCAGTCCATCCAAGAATAGTTAGCATAAAAGCAACGCAAAGCCCCCCAGTCAGCCCGATCAAAGTGCCAGAAGATACGCTTAGGGCACAGTAGAGCAGTTGGAGAGAAAGCTTGAAAATTAGGAGTAATTAAATTGTGGTCAGATTTACCATTAAGTGTGAAGACAGCGTATTTATAGAGAGATGGACTAGTAGTGAAACATAAGTCAAGTGTTTAAGAATTGGTTAGGGCGACCCGGAATGTGTTGGTTCTTTAATCAGTTGCTCCAGTTCGTACAGAATGCTGAATGATTCGGCCTCCTCCTCCTGGATCAGTATGGGAGGCCCCTAACCATTCAGTGTTGAGTATATTGAAATCCCCTAAATAGAGGACCTCAGTATTTAGAAGTGAAGATGTAACAGTCTCGTGAGAAGTAGTTAAGTATTCAAAAAAGATAGAAATATCTGTTCTATTGGGAGAACAGTAGCAGAAACACAAGATTATCGTAGTGGTAGGAAGAAAGATTTTAAGCCACAGAACATTGAAGTTAGGAGAGTCAAGATTCACAAGACGTGTTACCGGAGTGTTAGTGTTTACGTAGGCATAAACTACACCCTTAGAACGGAAATTATGATATAAGTTATAGTTGGATATATTAAAAAAATTTAAAGATGATATTATATATATATATATATATATATATATATATATATATATATATATATATATATATATATATATATATATATATATATATATATATATATATATATATATATATATATATATATATATATATAAGCTCAGCACACTTTTAAAGAGAGTGTGCCTCTGAGCTAGCTTCCATCCCTCGTTATATATATATATATATATATATATATATATATATATATATATATATATATATATATATATATATATATATATATATATATATATATATATATATATATATATATATATATATATATATAACACTTAATGTTTTCACGACACAATGTCTGAATCTTATTAAAATTGCACCAAACTACCAGAAGTTACCTTCAGTGAGTGAGGTTAATTGGAAACAAAATTTATTTATTCTTTATTAATGAGAAAGATTATACTAAGGGGGAGAAAGATTATATTATGGGGGGAGAAAGATTATATTAAGGGGGGAGAAAGATTATATTAAAGGGGAAATAAGAGATTTATCTTTAAAAAATTCCACTTGACATAAATGACTGGAGAGGAAATACACCAACGAGCAACTCGGGGTTATTGATCTTAAGTTACCCACCCCACCACCCACCATTTGTACTGTGTGGGTGGCGAAATAATGATATGGTGGTAGTTGCGAGTTACCAGCTCCCTCGAGCACAAGTGGCAGTAATAGACATATAAAAAGGAAAGAAAACTAACGTTCAGTTAAAAGGAAAATTTATTTATTTATTATTATTATTATTATTATTATTATTATTATTATTATTATTATTATTATTATTATTATTATTATTATTATTATTATTATTATTATATTATTATTATCATTATTATTATTATTATTATTATTATTATTATTATTATTATTATTATTATTATTATTATTATTACTATTATCATTATTATTATTATTATTAAAAATAAAACATGGTAATTAAAGCACCTTTTTTAATAATCAGAACATCCTCTTTAAATATATTCGAAGGAGTTTGTGTAATTAAAAGGTGAAATTATCCATTTATGTCAACGCTGCGGAACTCCAGGATTTAAAAGATTCTTTTGTTTAAGTCAAGAAAAAAAAAACACACACACACACACACTACACACACACGCGAAAAATCAACGTGTGTACTTTAAAATTCTTCACGCAAACAATCCTGCATATACACGAGCAGGCAAATATAATTATTCATGTATAATTACGATTTCCTAAAACTAAATATCAAACGCACAATAAATTTTTAACATTAGTAAAGGAAAAAAAAAAGGCTTCAGTAACCCAAATATTTTTGACTTAATAATAGTCACAAATTAATGAAGTTTGTGACTGTTAGCGATAACAGACGGTCGAACGAACACACACATAAAAACACACACATATAAAGACTCTAAATCCCCCCCCCCAACCCTCCAACCCCAACAACCACTCTTTAAATATAGTATAAGAGAAACAAAAGCTTCCTGCCTCTTCACACAAACATTCAACTCTGGTTTCAAACACTTGTTTCAAACTCTTGAAATCACTCTCTTTACAAACCTGCTCTCTCCCCGCAAAAACAAAAAACAAAAAAAACAACAACAAAAAAACACATACACACACACACTCACACGTATATCCGCAATTATGATAAATATTTAAAAGAGCGAAAAACTCGGTTCACTCAATTTAATACAAACCGAGCACAAAGTGAACAAATTTTACTATTTTAAAACCATTCGAGTCAAAACTATTATTATTATTATTATTATTATTATTATTATTATTATTATTATTATTATTATTATTATTATTATTATTATTATTATTATTATTATTATTATTATTATTATTATTATTATTACGGCATTAATTCACAAAAAGAAATGAATTAAACATATAAACATTTCTTTTTAAACAGAAAAGTGAAAATAAATAAAATTTCCCATAATTAACTTAAAAGCTTTTCTTCGTTCTAACATGAAATTTGTAACCAAAAAATCTAAAGAAAATCTTAATTAGGTAAAAAGCTCAGAGGGGCGTAACGTACACTCTAAATATGGGTATTTTTCTAACAATCTAATAAGGGCAATGTCAGAAAATTACGTATTTGAAACTGAAAAGGAAATGATATCTAAAACTGTTCCCCCCCCCCCCACTCCTACAGAACCACATTATTTAAATATAACAAGATCTTACAGGGAAAAAAAGAAATTACGGTTCCTAATATGATATTTATTTATTTATTATTATTATTATTATTATTATTATTATTATTATTATTACTGAAAATAAAATAAACACTGCCACGCCCAATTTCAAAAAAAAAAAATCAACGTCCGGGAACACGTAGAAAGAGAAGAACTTGAAATTCTAATACGTTATACTTATTACGGAGCAAATAAATCTGGTGTCTAAGATCTGGACAAGGAAAGGACAATAATGAAGAAAGGTAACTACTACAAGCTTTCCTTCTTAAAGGAAGAGATATGTGAATGATAAGTTCAGAAAAAAAAGATCATCATTCGATCATTCCCCAAAGAAAGGCATTACGGCGATCTGAATCAATATTTGAAAAAGGACGAATCAATTTACAAATCTTTCGGTTTAGAAAAGATTCAAAAATCGGATACTGACGAGCTGTTCTTAAAAATGATTTAAAATCTAAAGATAGAAGAAAGGACCCGATAAAACAAATGGTGAAATCACCTTAACGGGAACTTGTTCGCTTAAAACTATTATTCTTTAATCAAAGTTTTTAGATTTAAGGATGACTCAACGGTAATGAGTTGGATACGTTGATTTTCAGTTACAACTTTATCAGTTGTTCGATCCTACAAGGGCCAAGCCATCTCTATCCTGAGATATATATATATATATATATATATATATATATATATATATATATATATATATATATATATATATATATATATATATATATATATATATATATATATATATATATATATATATATATATATATATATATATATATATATGAGTACTCTTTTTTAACGACGAAATATAATATTAGCCATTACGTGGCTTTTCAATTAATTTGAGCATTTGAATATATTTTTTAAAAAGCGAGGGCAATATTGCGTAAAGAAACAAAATTAGAAAGCATGATATATATATATATATATATATATATATATATATATATATATATATATATATATATATATATATATATATATATATATATATATATATATATATATATATATATATATATATATATATATATATATATATATATATATATGCACGGACTATTTTTTTCATTAATTTCTGCAACATTCGCGGTCTTCATTCCAATTTCCACTTTGTTTAACATCACCTCTCTTCTTCTAGAACTCACCTCTTATTCTTGACCGAAACTCAGATGTTTGAGCGTTCAGACAGCAAACCCTATTCTGTTTCCTCCTACTGTCTCTATCCTCAATTTTCAGCCAAAGGCGGTTGTTGTACATACGTGCGCAACGATGTTGTTTGTTCTCGTGTCTCTAATTTGGAGTCTTCTGAATTTTCCACCTTATGGCTTCAGCTCTCTTGCAATTCTACGACTAAATTCATTTGTTCTGTTTATTTATCTCCTAATTCTACTGACTATCCTAAATTCTTCGACTATTTAAACTCCAAAATAGAGCACATTCTTTCTTCTTCTCCTTTCTCTGAAATCATCATATTAGGTGATTTCAATGTTCACCACCGCCAATGGCTTTCTTCTAGTTCTCATGATACAGCTGGTGAACGTGCCAATTCGCTATCCAAAACGACCTTGAGCAATTGTTGCAGCTCCCTACTCGTATCCCTGATCGTCTTGGAGATGAACCCAACATTCTAGACCTTTTTCTAACTTCTAATCCTTCTCCTTATACTGTTAAACTCTTTCCTCCTTCTGGGTTCCTCCGATCACCTTCTTATCTATGTATCCTCTTCTATCTCTTCAAGTCTTCCGCAGGAAAGAGCCCCCCCTTCTACTGAAAGGAAACGTTTGTGGCATTTCGGTGCCGCAAGCTGGTCGGACTTGCGGTCGTACTTCTTCGATTTCCATGGAATGATTATTGCTTCCGTGGGAGGGGTCCCTCGGAGTGTGCAGAACGCATTACCGAGGTGATTCTCTCTGGCATGGAGGCGTACATTCCATTTTCTTTCCCTTCTACTAAACCCAACAAACCTTGGTTTAACTCTACTTGTTCTCACGATATCCGCCGCAGGGATGCTGCCTTCAGGGATTACCGTCGTCTTCAAACTTCCAGAAACTCATGAAACTTATATTTCATTCCGGAATCGTGCAAAATCTATCCTTCGTAACACCAAAAGCTCTTTTCCTCCGTAAAAAATGCAATAATCTTTCTGGTTCCTTCTTCCTCACGCTCTTTCTGGCATTTTGCAAAAAATGTCAACTCTAACTTTGCTTCTTCCTCTTTCCCTCCTTTAGTATCTTCCGACGGCACAACTGCCGTTTTACCTTCTTCTAAAGCTGAACTCTTCGCTCAAACTTTTGCCTCTAACTCTACCTTAGACGATTCCGGAGCTATTCCTCCTCCTTCAACCCCCTCCAACTCATTTATGCCTAAAATTATAATTTCTTCTAAAGACGTTATTTCTGCTCTCTCTGAGCTTAATACTAAGAAGGCGTACGGTCCTGATGGTATTCCTCCTGTGGTTCTCAAAACTTGTGCTTCCGAGCTTACACCCTGCCTTGGTAAACTATTTCGCCTTTGCCTTTCTACTTCGACCTTCCCTTCTTGCTGGAAACGAGCGCTCATTCAGCCTGTTCCGAAGAAGGGGGATCCCTCTCAGCCCTCCAACTACCGTCCCATTTCTTTGACCTCCGTTCTCTCTAAAGTTTTCGAATCTATCCTTAACAGGAAGATTTGGAAACATCTCAATTCTTCTAATCTTATCTCAGATCGCCAGTATGGCTTTTGTAAGAAACTCTCTACTGGTGATCTTCTTTCCCTTCTCTCTGACTCTTGGTCCTCCGCTCTTCGGCATTTCGGTGAATCCTTTGCTGTCGCGCTAGACATATCGAAAGCCTTCGATAGGGTCTGGCACAAAGCTTTGATTTCAAAACTTCCCTCTTTCGGTATCTATCCTTCACTCTGTGATCTTCTCTCTAATTTCCTTTCCGGTCGTTCTATAGCAGCTGTTGTAGACGGCCACCGTTCTTCCTTTAAATCTATTAACAGTGGTGTTCCTCAGGGTTCTGTCCTATCCCCAAAACTTTTTCTACTTTTCATTAATGATCTTCTTTCTATTACTTCATCTCCTATCCACTCCTATGCTGATGACTCCACACTTCATTACTCCTTTCAGTTTGAAAGACGTACATCCCAACAACAGTTATTAGACTCGAGAAGGGTAGCCTTGGAGCAACTAACCTCTGATCTTTCACGTATTTCCAATTGGGGCAGAGAAAACATGGTTGTTTTCAATGCCTAAAAAACTCAGTTCCTCCATCTCTCCACTCGACACAATCTTCCACACAACTATGATATCTTCTTCGAAAACACACAACTCAAACCTTCATCTGTTCTTAATATTCTCGGTGTTTCTTTTTCTCGTGATCTTTCTTGGGAAGATCACATTACTTCTCTCTTTAATTAAACAAGCTTGTAAGAGGTTGGGTGTTCTGAGGCGCCTTCAGAATTACCTCACCCCACCCCAGTTGCTTGCTCTATATAGGGGTGTTGTTCGTCCCTGCATGGAGTACGCTTCACACATCTGGGGTGGCTCCACTCATACAGTTTTCCTTGAGAAGGTGGAGTCTAGAGCATTTCGTCTCATCAACTCTCCTGCTCTTACTAACTCTCTCCAATCTCTTTCTGCCCGTCGAATTGTTGCGTCACTCTCTCTATACTATCGCTATTACAACGGACACTGTTCTTCTGAACTCTCTCGTCGCATACCTCCTCCATTGAGAAGAGCCCGGGCGACTCGACTTTCTACACAGTCTCATCCTTTCTCTGTCCAACTCTCCGACCTCAGACTTAACCGCTATGCTCAATCTTACATATACTGTACTGGTAAAGTCTGGAATACACTCCCTTTATCTGTTTTTCCAACTTCCTTTGACTTGCATACTTGCGTGTATCTGGACACGTCGGCAGATATCGACCTGTATAGAATTTTTCCAACTCCGGTGGAATTTAGTAGGCCTCTGGCCTTTGCCCACCGGAGGAGTATATATATATATATATATATATATATATATATATATATATATATATATATATATATATATATATATATATATATATATATATATATATATATATGGTGTGTGTGCGTACTGTGCATCCGCATTTCACAGGCATTGCCCGATCAGATGAGGTGGGGGGAGGGTTCCTAGGATGTTTCATCTTTGGATCCGCATAAAGGATCCAACAACTCCTTCAAGCATCAGACTGTTACTCTATACCGTTATGCAACGATATATATATATATATATATATATATATATATATATATATATATATATATATATATATATATATATATATATATATATATATATATATATATATATATATATATATATATATATATAACAATCATTGCTGATTTTAATGAAAATTAACAAAAATTTTACGGTCACTGAATATTTTCAATCTTCTTTCAACCTTCAAGAGTTCAGTAAAAAAAATATTGGTATCGTATCGGTAAATTCTATTGGTATTGTATCAGTACTCGGCATCGGGTGGTTTAAAATTATTGGTATCGGTTAAAATTTTGGTATAGCTCCATCCCTCTTATTAGGAAAAGGTATATATATATAATATATATATATATATATATATATATATATATATATATATATATATATATATATATATATATATATATATTATATATATATATATATATATATATATATATATATATATATATATATATATATATATATATATATATATATATATATATATATATATATATATATATATATATATATATATATATATATATATATATATATATATATATATATATATATATATATAAAATTTGCTTTTGTTAGGTTTTGCCTTAAGGGATTCAGCGTAGGAGAACGAATGAGTCTGAAAAGGTTTTTCGATCGTAACGTTCTTCCTTCAAGTTAAAACGAAAATGACAAAAACAAATAAATAAAAATATTTCGAATCCAAAATGGCTTACTCGAAGATCCTTTCCTTCGTCACAAACAATATTTTAAATGACTAAAAAAAAAATCAAGACTTACCTACCGCATATTTCCTTACAAATGAACAATGCTTTCACTAAGAATTACTACCCTCACATTAAATATATTCATTTCTAACTGTGAAGACACACATATATATATATATATATATATATATATATATATATATATATATATATATATATATATATATATATATATATATATATATATATATATATATATATATATATATATATATATATATATATATATATACTACAAAAATGAATTTTACTAACCTTCTGGATACAGTATAAAATAAAAAAATGGATGACGAATAGTAATTCAATTGTACACAAATTGTAGAGGCCTGCATTTTTTCACTTTTGCAAAATTGTCTTTTGTTTAAATGCTGAACTTTATGTTTTTTTTATGTGCTGAATCCAAATATGAAAGTAGTTGTTCTCTACCGCGTAAGGATTTTTTACAAAACGCAATGATAAATCATGAAGAAAAAATAGTAAATACATATCAATAATGGTTTATTAAAATGGTTTAAATTGAAACACATTTTTATTTTAAATTTGAAACTAAACAGGTATATATATATAAGGTGAAAAATATTTTTTAAAGAAATTTATGAAAGTGAAACTTACAAATTAATAGTAGTGTGCAAATTTAAAGTAGACATTACTCAGAAGCATAGTAGCGTTTTGGCTGATTTTGAAAGCTTCTTTTCCGACTTTTCCTTTTATATGTTGCTACTTCAGTTTCTTGAAGCAAACCCCAGCAGTAGTCCGCTATCATACTAGTATTCCAACGACCCTGGTACCTCCTCTCCATTTCTTTCACATCTTGGTGGAAGCGCTCGCCTTGCTCCTCGCTAAAAGCTCCTAGATTTTCTGGAAAGAAGTTCAAATGAGAATGAAGAAAGTGCAGCTTGAGGCTCATCGAACACCCCAGTTCTCTCAAATTTTGTAGCATATCTTCGATGATTGCCTTGAAATTTGGGTCTTTATTGTTCTCAAGGAACTTATTTACTTCTTCCTTGAATGACAGCCATGCCACTTTTTCTTTAACATTCATTTTCGTTTCAAACTGTGGGTCTTCCATTAGTTTGCGAATATGAGGACCGACAAATACTCCCTCTTTAATTTTTGCCTCGGATAATGCAGGGAATTTGTCCCTTAGGTATTTGAAACAATCCCCTTCCTTAGTGAGAGCTTTCACAAACTGCTTCATTACGCCAAGTTTGATGTGAAGTGGAGGTAGGAGTACATTCTTTGAGTCCACAAGGTTTTCCATCACGAGGTTCTTTATTCCAATTTCAAACCCAGATATCCTCGTCCACTCCTTTTGTATCCAATGCTGGGCTCTATTTCGACTGTCCCACTCACACAAGAAACAAGGGTATTTGGTGTACCCTCCTTGCTGTCCTTAGAAGCATGGAAAGCACTTTCAAATCTCCACATATAGTCCACTCATTGTCCTTGTATTTTAACTTCGACAAAATCATACTCAAATTCTCGTAGTGTTCTTTCAAATAAACAGAATGAGCAACTGGTACTGAGGCAAACTTATTGCCATTATGAAGGTTTACATTGAACATACTTAACAGCCCAGTGATATCATTGCAGAATACTAGCTCACCTTCTTGAGAAAAATATTGAAGAAAATCTCTTTCCCTTTTTCTATACCATAAAAATGATGTACCTGGTGCTAATAAATTTTTTTCCTTCAACCTTGAGCCTAACAATTCGGCTGACTCCTTCGGTAGATCTAAAACAACGACAAGATCATTTAATTCTGGTTGTATGAACAATTGAGATTCGTTGTTATAACCACTAAACTCTTCACCAGAGCTGCTCCCTTCACAGTCAGTATCATAAAATGTCGCAATATCATCTAACGAACTTGATGGAAAGTTGGTACAGGGACGTCAGGACCAGGACAAATTCATAGAGACAATTTTTCCATTGGAGGCCTGTGTTATTAATAATAAAACTTTAAATTCCTGTACGAAAGATTACACTGATCTACAACTAAAAATTTTTTTAAGCAAATGTTGAAAATTTTTACTAATTCTCTGTCACTGATAACGAGAATAAAGTAAAATTATTCATTAACTCTTCTTTTCAAGATATAGTACTGTGTGACCAAGTTTAAAAAAGCGCCTAATTCATGCGCATAGTAAACCACTCACACTTTCAGTAATTGTTTCAAATGTCGAGGAAGGTGGTCATATTGTATAGTACTCGATCTTTATAAGTAGAGGTAGGTAAAATTAAATCATTAATTTATTAACATTCGTATTTTATTTACTTCAATTACATCAAATTACTATCAAATCACACAGATAACTTGTGTATTTAGTCTATATGGGTCATATGTTATTTTTTTATTTTTAGTTTCACAATGGTATACCAAGATTTTGTGTATCTTTAACACAATTTTTAATTTCTAATTCATAATTTTTTTATTCTTTCAAATACCACGTATGTGTGTGAGTGAACAAGTCAGCTACAGTAACTTATGGTAAGATTTTGGTAATGTAGCTTGAATAGCAGAATAGCAACATAACTGCTGTATTAAATAATTGGAGATCAGTATACAAAAAGTAGGCTCCTCCTCATATTTGAAGCAGCACCTGAACAAGTTACCTACTACGCCCGACTCAACAGGAAAAGGAAATCGATATATTTTGATGTCCCACTGATTTGAAGAACATGTGAACAATTACTAATTCTGCATGACTTCTCCAACTGGGAAAGGGTTGTCCAAGAATAAAAAGCAATCTGGGCATTATTCAAACATTACATCAGCTAATAGCCCTGTACCCAACGGAGGCCTACCTGTTATTGGTACACTGGAATCGTTCTCACCTGAGTGAAATGAAGAAGACTGAGGATGAGGAAGAGATGAGGACTGTAGACAATGTCAAATTATTAAGATTTTTACTTCGAATCCTACACTGAACCACACCTTCATAACTCAAGATGAACTTTGTCAAATGATTTTAATCTATACAAGAATAAGGCAGTTTTTAGATTCTCGACTATAACGGGGGAATCTTCTTGCAGCTGATGGTAGAATTTCCAAATTTTGTAACAATCACCAGAGACTCTACGCATTCTTCTTAATGGACATGGTTTGCAATAATATCAATGATTTGATAGCCGCTCTCATCATCTATAATGATCCATATACTGAATGATCTTTATAGATTCAGTTTTGAAGCGGTTTTGTTGCATAATGGGAAAATTAAGCCGTTAATTCTATCGGGTTTTGAAGCACTTATGAAAAAATCTCATGACAATATAAAGCAGCTGCTGAGATGCAAGAACCATAACAATTGAATGGCAGATATGCAGAGATTTGAAGGTTTTTGTTCTTGTGACAGGTTTATAGGGTGGGTACACAAACTACTGCTGCTTTTCATATGAACAGGATAGTCGGGAGAGATTTCCACTACGTCAAGAGAGAGAGAATAGCCCTTCCGTTCATCGCAGGAGACTGGGAAAAACATTAGGCATCCACCAATTACTGTCAAGGATTTTTTACCAGCTTATCACCCTTACATACGAAACTGCAACTCATGAAAATCTCTGTCAAAAACATAAACAAAAAAAATAAGATTTTCAAGTACCTAAATTCAAAATTGAACACATTAAGTGAGGCTAAAATAAAAGAGGGTGTTTTCAGTGTCTTCAAATTTGTGAAATTCTTAGAGATTGTGAATGTGAATCTGCGCTGCATGGCAATGGGAAAGCTGCGTGGGAAGCATTCAAGCTAGCTGGACAAGATTTATTGGGTACATTAGAGCAGAGAAGTACAAGGAGTTGGTAGCAAACTTCATCAAGGCAAATAAATGCATGGGATGTAACATGTCACTTAAGATTAATTTTTCTAGTAACATCTATATTTCTTTCCACCGAACTGTGGACCAATAAGTGATAAACACGGTGAGCGTTTTAACCAAGGCATTTCATCCCGGGAGAAATGGTACCAAGGTAATAAAGCACAAGAATGCTTGCAAATTATTTTTGCTGGACACCTGCATGAGATGTTTCCTTAAATGCGACACTAAGCATTCATAAATAAAATTACAAGAATTCCTACAGGCGATATATCAATCCAACTTTTTAAACACGCACGTACGCAAGCACACACACTAATATTTAATTAAAACATCTAGGTGCAAGATTAATTATTTGAGCTTTAATTTCCAGTAAACTCTATAATTTGAAAATGAAAATTACAAGTGGGAATATCATTCCTTAATATAGAATTTCTTTTCTCAAATTCCCAAAAGAAAAAAAAAAGCATAAAATGATTTTATCTTTGAACATTAAGAAAAAAAATATTTTATGTGAGAAGGAAGTGAAAACGAATGAGTTGGCATCCATCCCATAAAGAAAGACAAACCAAAGTTCTAACTAACATTTGACGTTTGAAGCTTCATATACACAGTGAAATGTTAATTATATCTCACCCATAAACACACACATACAAGACTATGTTTAGGCTCTATGAGGCTAAATTATAATGATATACAAAAGTTTCGTCATAATAAAAAAATGAAAAGCGAAAAAAAATAGTTAAAAAATAACATCAATTATATAATTATCAAATACAAAGTGAAAAAAAAGGAATCCATATTAAAAGCACTTCATGATATATATATATATATATATATATATATATATATATATATATATATATATATATATATATATATATATATATATATATATATATATATATATATATATATATAATATATATATATATATACTGCATCAGATATCATCACATCCGGAAAAGAAATTGCAATTACTAATTACATTAATCTAGATCTTTTTTATATTGATAAAATTTTGTAATTTTGTATATTATTAAATTGTAAAATGTAATGCAAAATATTTAAAGGAAAAGCCAAAAATCTTAAGGAAAAAAAAAAAAAAATAAGGACCCTTCTAATATGTTGTTTGTTTAATTTAAAAAAAAAAAAAAAAAAAGGAACAATATCGGCATTTTGATTAATCTTTCACTGTCGCGCTAAGCATACCCAAAACCCTTGATAGAGTCTGGCACACAGTTTGGGTTCTAAACTTCTTTCACAATCTATCAATCTCTCAGATTTCCTTTCAGTCGTTCTATAGTAGCTGTTCTAGACGGTCACCGTTCTTCCTTTAAACATATTAATAGTGATTTCCACCAGAGATCTGTCCCATCTCCAACTCTTTTCAACTTTTCGTTCATGACCTTTTCTCTATTACTTCCTTATCTACCCACTCCTGTACCGACGACTCCACCTTTCATTACTCCTTTCAATTTGAAAGATGTCCCTCCCAACAGCAGTTAATTGACGCAAAGAGGAAGCCCTTGAAACAACAAACTTTAGATCTTTCTCGTATTTCAAATTGAGGTTGAGAAAACAAGATCGTTTTGAATGCTTCAAGACCTCAAATCTTCTCTCTACTGGACACAATCTTCCACACAACAATGACATTTTCGAAAATATTCAACTCAAACCTTCATCTGTACTTAATATTCTTGGGGTTTCTTTTTCTCGTGATCTTTCAAAGGGGAATATCAATTTTCTTTCCAACAAGCCTCTGAGAGGTTGGGTGTTCTGAGGCGCCTACAAAATTTCTTCACGCCATCCCAGTTCCATTCTCTTTATAGGGTGAATGCTTCACATATATATGGGGGTTGTTCCACTTGTACGGCTCTACCGGAAAAGGTTAAATCTACAGCTTTCGTATTAATTAATTATTTTGCTCTTACTAACTTTCTCCAGCCTATTTCTGCTATTCGAATTGTAGCGTCACTCTCATATTATCGTTATTACAACGGATATTGCTCTCCCATTGGGTACTTCCTCCACTGAGTGCTCGTACGACAAGCCTTTCTACATAGCTTCATCTGCTATCTTTCCTGCTCTCTAAACCAAAATTTTACTTGTATTCTACCAGTAAATTCTGCGACAAGAGCTATATTGTCTACTACACGAGATATATACAATTTAAATATGAGTAAGCTTGTTGGACTTAGATTTGATGGGAGCTTCACCATGGCTACCAAAGAAAATGGAGTTCAAAAATTAATTAGAGATCAGTACTCTAAAGCCAAATTTTTTCATTGTAGTTCCCATCGTTTAAATTTAGTAATTAATGACCTAAATTCTGTTCCAGAATTTCGAAACACTATTGGAATTGTAAAACAAGTTATAAAATTTTTCCGCGAAAGTACGTCACGCAGAAATCTGATAGCAAATATACCATTGTCATGCGAAATACGATGGTCTGTCAATTAGGATACTTGTTGAAAATTTTAGCCAAATAAACTTATTAGAAAATCTCTTTTCTGATTCAGATGTATAGCAAGCCACACGAACTGCAGCATGTCAGCTTTAATCAGCAGCAAAAAGTCCTACATTTCTCATCTGTATAATAATCATAACGAAATATAATTCAAATTTGGAGTCTATAACAAATATTCTTCAAAATAAAGTAATAAATTTGAATGAGGTTCATTGTCACATAGAAAAACTTTTAAAATATTTTAAAAACCGATAGAATGGAAAATAATGATGAGTCGGATTTTAAAGAAATTTTTAAAAAATTTAAGAATTTTTGTAAGGACTTTTCTTAACCACGTAAAGTGTTAAAAAAAATAAAATAAAAAAAATCACAGCCTCAGAGACATCAAAAAGTTATGATGAGTTGCACTATTTATACCTTTATCTTGATTCTCTCATTTCATCTCTGAGTATAAGATTTTAGGAACACAATATAACATCTACCTTTCTTTGCATTTTGCACCCAGTTAGAATAAGAAAATTAAATAAAACTTTTCGTAAATAATGAAATATTTATAAATATTGGGCTCATTTTCTATTATTCAAGACTTTGAATACACTATACTATAAGGAATATATATTATATATATATATATATATATATATATATATATATATATATATATATATATATATATATATATATATATATATATATATATATATATATATATATATATATATATATGGTATATATATAAATTTGCCCTCCCAAAATTTTGCTCTAACGGCGCCCATATATATATATATATATATATATATATATATATATATATATATATATATATATATATATATATATATATATATATATATATATATATATATATATATATATATATATATATATATATATATATATATATATATATATATATATATATATATATATATATATATATATATATATATATATATATATATAATGCTGGAATGGTGCTCGCTTCTGTTAGACATGAGGAATGACGCAGCATTTACAAAATATATTAAATAAGGTATAAAAAACAAACAAATAAAAGAATTAAAATCTCATCATGCTATAAAGGCACACGTTTTTCACGGCCATTCCTTTAATAAACACTAAAGCCGACTACACACGAATATATTATAATTTTTATTTTACTTTATTATATATATATATATATATATATATATATATATATATTATATATATATATATATATATATATATATATATATATTATATATATATATATATATATATATATATATATATATATATATATATATATATATATATTGCAACAATATATCCTACTTTACAGCTTTTTATTTTAATAAAGTATTATTACGTATGTTGTTTTAAAAACTATAAAGGTTTACATGAGTAGTATAGCCCGCGCTTTTGACAGAAGCCAGATTCGAAAAATCTGGCAACCTGTCCCTAACGGTCTTTTCTGCATTTGCGTGCAATCCTGCATTCTCAGAGACCTTCCTGACATTTTCTTTGTCGGTTCACGGACCCACGCGGGCCCACGGACCCCCAAACCCCCAAGATCGAGACAAATTCAGCAGGACTGAACCGCAAAGAAAATGGTCAGGAAAAGAAGTGAGGTGAACGCAGCGATTTTGCAAAACTTACATGCTATATTTAAAATAATTTTTAAAAAATAAGAAAATATTTAAAATCTGAAAAAGGAGCATTTTTTAAACTTGAATTTATACAAATTCGTAATTTTAACAAGTTCATCAATTACAGCACAATTAATGCTGAGTAAGCGAAAAATCTCCTTCCTCCTCCCTCCTATATATATATATATATATATATATATATATATATATATATATATATATATATATATATATATATATATATATATATATATATATTGGGGCAGTTTAAGTATCTCTTCGCATGGGTGCTAAGGCCTTGGATTCCCCTCTACCACAGTTTTTCTTTCCCTTGATTTGCTGAGGTTATTTGAAGAATGTCTATAGTTAAATACTACCTTAAAAGTGTGAACTACCAATAATAATAATAATGATAATAATAATAATAATAATAATAATAATAATAATAATAATAATAATAATAATAATAATAATAATAATAATAATATATAATAATTTTATATATATATATATATATATATATATATATATATATATATATATATATATATATATATATATATATATATATATATATATATATATATATATATATATATATATATATATCAACAAAATTAGGCGAAATCCAGAAGTCCCAGAAAATACCAACACTGAACATACAATAAGCTTACTCAAGATATAGTAACAAAGTGGAACTTAACATGCTCTATGTTACAAAGACTGTTAGAATAGAAAAGTGCATATTATTTATCTCTAAAAGCATAAGATCAACCTATTGTTTTAGCCATTTCAAAAAAAAAAAAAATGAAAAAAAAGCAAGTGGTGATAGTGATGGTTTGACCTCCCGTGAATGAAATACAAAAATATTAATTAAAACCTTGGAAGGATGTTGGTGTTAAAACAATGAACGAAAACCTTTTGAATTCATTAAAATAACGTTTTTTGTCTAATTAAAAGAAGATAAAAGGCATACAAGCAACGGTTTTAAACCCACAATATAAATTATCTCCACTTGATGCAAAAGAACATTATGAAATAAAATTAATGCTTAATAAGGAAATAAATTCAAAACTGAAAAGACAGCAGCATATTCAGTTCATATTCAGAAAGTCAGGAAGGAAGATGAGTGTTCTCCACCTTATTCTGATGTTATCAGTGAAACAGAAGAAATAGACGTTCAAAATGAGATTCATTTTGCCTTTTGGGAATGCTTCAATTGAAGGTCGCAACGGTCATCATTTAATGAAAATGAACAAATGGGAGTAATTATGTAGGGTAAAAAAAAATCAGGCTGAGTAAGGTCAGGCGACCTTAGTAGCCAAAATCCCTTGGAAATGATCCATTCTTCTGAGATGTGTTCAATTTGGTACACAAAAAACTGTCGCGCAACCTCTCATAATTCTACCTCGTTTCTCACACACCAAAGGTTTGTTCGTAGCAAAATTTATTAACTTATGACGAGTACTTTAATATCTATAAGCGCATATCTGAGGTCGAGAGAGAGTGGGGCACCTTGAATTAAACTATATGTTAAAATTACATGTATTTACACATTTGAGCAAATAATAAAGAAAATGCAATTTAATTCTTCCTTTTTTGTAAAATTGTTAAATTTATTAAATTAATGGAAATTTTTAAAACTCAATTTCATATTGGTCATCGTCAAATTTACTGCAACTGTCATCGTCATATATATATATATATATATATATATATATATATATATATATATATATATATATATATATATATATATATATATATATATATATATATATATATATATATATATATATATATATATATATATATATATATATATAGCACAAAGTGGGCTAAGAATGCAAGGGACAAGTTATATCAGCGGATAAGAGTAAGGGGTCCACTAGTACTGAGTTTAAAGGAAAAAACATAACCACAAGGAATAAGCGGATTTCAGGCGTAAATGTCAGACGATGACTCCATGAAGCGAGACTATCAGGTAGAAGGGGTGTCTGGCTACTCAAGGCTGGGCACAAATTACGACTACGGTTCGCTAGCTATTATGCACATTCAACCGTCGACAACTGCAAAGGTGTGTTCACAGACAAAAACCAGGCTACGCTTTAGATCTAAAGAAGGTTATGGAAAAGTCTCGGGAAGACGTGGTAAATGTTATTGTGCATGCAACATCGCACCATAGGGGAGCCGTCGGAGATGGGTTCAAAATGTTTTGTGGCGGAATTTTTTTTCGATGCCGTACAGCCCTAGTCCCTATTCACCGGAGGTCATTGATTGTACTACACTACCTGGAACCAGACTTGGGTCCAAGCATAAGTACTTGTACTAAAGTACATATTTTTAGTAATTGTACTTGAGGTTTCAAAAACCAAAAGTACTTGTACTTGGAAAATTTCAAAAGTAAAAATCATGAAAAGATTTATCCTAAAATATCTGATCCTCATATCTAAGATGTCAAAAAAAAGTTCTTGAATTTGAATAAATCTAAGTTATTATTATTATTATTATTATTATTATTATTATTATTATTATTATTAGTAGTAGTAGTAGTAGTAGTAGTAGTAGTAGTAGTAGTATTACTTTCTAACTATCCTCCTGTAGGAGCACGTTTCCGTCAGCTGTTTCGGACGAAATCCCTCCACCACTGTCGATCATCATACGGTCTCATTTCATCTATCTCAGCCATGGTTCTCCACCGCTCCTTCACCACCATCCTTCCATCTAATCCTCGCTCTTCCCGCCAACTTTCCTTATACTGCTATCCATTCTAAATATTTTCTTGCATATCTATTGCCGTTCATCTTTTTTACATGCTCCGTAAACTCCGTAACTGTCCTCTCTCCACAAACTCCAATATGCTCTTCAGCCCCAGCTCCGCCCTCTCATCATCGTTCCAAAATCTCCCCAGTCTGGTTATTCCCATTATCAGTCTCAATACTTTCATTTTTTATGCTTGTATTTTGTTCTTTGCCTTGCTGTTAGTGTCCAGGCCTCATGCCATAATTCAGTATGGGTCTCAGCATGCTAGTATACAATACTGATTTACCCTTCCGTGGCATGCTCTGATCCTTTAATAATGGGTACTGCGAGGTAAAAGCACCATTGAACCTACTAATCCTATGATTCAGTTCCACGGATATATTTTTTGACCAATAGTTTTTGACTTGAGATGCTCAAACTGGTCCGTTTATTTCAATACGCCTATCCTCTATTCTCACATGCCTCTCTTCTCATTCTCTACTCACCAATATAACTTCTGTTTTTTCTCTATTTATCCTCATCCCCTTTGTAGTCAATAAACCTCTGCAAAGCCTCTTCAGTTTCCGTGATCAGAGCAAGATCGTCTGCATTATTATTATTATTATTATTATTATTATTATTATTATTATTATTATTATTATTATTATTATTATTATAATAATAATAATAATAATAATAATAATAATAATAATAATAATAATAATAATAAATTGCTTGGCAAATTTTAGAATAGTTGAAAAGTTTAGGTGTTCCAACTTTTTTTTCAACACTTTCCCACAACTCACTAGCAGAGAGCTCCTTTAACGGAGGGTACAAAAATTTAAAATAAAAGGAAACCTACCCAAGCCCAAGGTGAGCGATGTTGAAGGACTTAAAGAGAGGAAGATTAAATGCAAGAGGTTAAAAAGATGAAGGAGGGAGTTTCACAGAATAGAAGTGAAAGGAAAGTGGAAGGCAACACAAAGAGCAAGCCAGGAATTTCCAATATTCACAAAAATTCATGTAAAGCAAGGCACCCCTTGAGCTACTAGGGCAACGCAGTGGTTGTAAAATGTGAGAGATCAGCACCTGCTGCTGTAGTGTGCAAATGTTACATTACAGAGATATTGGGTTAAAGGAGTTTGAAAGTAGGGGACAGTTTATTTGTCTTTTAGTCTAAGACTGAACTCTGTCCAAAAGAAAAATAGAACCGGAGATCCCCCAAATGTGAAACCTGTTTTCCAAACAAGGGCGGATAAGACCAATATATAAGTGGAATAAGTTTGAAAAATAATTCCCACTATCTGAACAGAATTCCCAGCTTCCTTGAAGCTACTTTAGTAACCGTTGTTAAATCATATTTCCAAGACAATTTATTGTTTGTTCAGACCATGGATGTTTATGTTGTTCACAGGTGAGACGGGAGAGAAGTTGAAGGAGATATTAAAGTTGGAAGGAAGTTGAGTTTTCAGAGTTGAATTTCATATGAGGCAACCTGATCATGAAATCACATCCAGATCAGCAAGAACAGAATAATAAAAATGAAGTTGAGAGACAAATCTAGATACAAAACTGGTTGCAGATTTGAAATGAGTAGAAGAATGGAGAGTTGAGTGATGGGCATGAGAATGAACAAAGTTAAATGAGCAACTAAGATCGTTGAAGAAAAGTAAGAATAATGATCCTGAGGAATAACGCAATTAATAGGAAAGGAAGAAGAGATCGCTCCATCAACAAGTGCTGATATGAAATGATTATAAGAGAAAATAGACTATGAGGAGTCTTAAGTGGTGGCGCTTGAAGATAACCAAAGCTTTTGACACGGTATGGTACAAGTCCCCTTCCTTTTGGTTTCCTGTTTCTCTTTTCTTACTCATAAGAGAAACAGGAAACCAAAAAGAAGGGGAATTTTACCATACCCTGTCAAAAGCTTTGGTTATTTTCAAGCGCCACCACTCAAGACTCCTCATAGTCCTTAATGACAGAAGACCATAAACTAGAAGATAGGAAAGTATGCCACCAGTTGACTTCAATCGTCAAAAGCCATATACCGATGATCAGAAAGAAGAGACTCTAGACTATCCAGGACATGAGAGTTGAGGAGAGTTTCAAAGATTTTCGATAACATAAGTGAAAGGTATGGGACGATATTTGAAAGTTACAAACTGGCTACCTCTCTTTGAGATTGGCTCAACAATTGTGTGGTTTCAGAATAGACGAAAACTATTTGTACTGTGGCGTAGAGTCGAAAGAGGATAGGCGACAGCTCAGAAGCATACTCCCTCAGAACACGGAAAGGAATGCCATCTGGGCCATTAGCTTTACATCACAAGATTTTTTTGACCCAATCATTATAATCACAGGTAGAGACATGGGACACCTGAGAGGAGGATTAGGAGGAGGGATGCAAAAATTGTTAAGGATGGAAATAGATGAAAAAAGGAAGTTAAAAATATTTGTCTTTTCAGAGGGAGTACTAGCTACAAATCGTAAACAGATATAACTGAAATATTCAGGAAACAGGACAGAAATTTTTTAATCATTTGAGGATGCAACTGACTGTTCTCAGTAGTAGTATCCTGTTTCATCAGTATTAAATATCTCTTATGTTCAAAAAATTTAGTATTATCTTGAGCAGATTCATTCAAAATATAATTAGTGAACTTTTTAGAACTAAAAAATCAACACAAAGCGTCTTCAATGGGATGAAAATATTAAAAATTTATAATTCATAAATGAAACAGATACTATGTTTAAGCTTGACTTATCCCCAGAAAAGGAATAAGATAAAAGAAGGGCATCTGTATTAGCGACTATGACTACACAATTCATTTCCAGAGCATCAATAGCTTTTAATATCGTCACTGCGTTATCAGATGATTTACCGGGAAAGAAGTTAAGGAAACCATCCACCAAAGAAGAAACTGTTCAGCTTTATGGCTTCCTCAAATCAAAATTCGACAGACGCATACCAAATGCATAAGCACAATAATACTGAAATACAGAAATATTTCAGTCAACCTTGTATTTCTGAAGAGATGTACAGATATACTGAAAAAATCAGAAATATTTGACTATTCTAGCATCTTCCGATCCTGTGAAAAGAATCTTCAACTTCACAGGAAAAGTCTTTCACTTTGAGAAATGCTAATTGATTGACAAAATTTTGAAACTCGTGTTTGTGAAATGCAATAATAACAAGAATTATGCTTTTCGATTTTACATTTGAGAATAAAGAACTTAAAAAGGCTTACAGAATTAATGAAAGCTTAATTATTTGCAAATACTTTTTATTCACTATTTAGTTAAATTTAATTCTTGAAAATTTTACTATTTTCAGAATTTAGGAATGAATCTCAATATTATAATTTTGCATGTTAATGACTACGATTCTATATATATATAAAAAAAAAAATTGAAATTTGAAATGTACTTGTAAGTACAATCTATTTTTCTTGTACTTGTACTTGAACAATTATGATGTACTTGTACTTAAATACAGTGGTCTAGACTTGGACACAAGCCTGCCCGGAACACATTTTTTTAGTTTGGCTCTTAACCAGGCGACACTGAGTTATATGTTACTCCTGACCAAGCTTTTAAGTTAAACAAATTATTTGGGTTGGGATAAGGAAAACTGCTTCGATTCAAGCCAAATCACGGGTATTCCTGAACCATCAGTTGGCCCAGTTTTGATTCCTTAATGGGCTGTCCTTCTCTGCGCTTGGAGCAATTTTTGGAGAATGTGATATTTGTGTGTTGGAATAGCGTGGACTGCTGTATATGTTGTCTATATTTTTAAGCGATGTGTGAGTGCTGAGTTTAGCGCAATAATAAACTGCAATTAATTAACTACAGAAGATCCTACAAACGACAATTTTTTGCTTCTGTTCCAACCTCGATTTGTATATTTTGCTGTACACATGCGAGTGTGCGGGGCGAACCTCGAATCTTAAGCCAGAGAAGAACTGACTAATTCCACTGAGCTACCGTGAACATACCGTTTATAGCAAACCACTTCCACTTCATGTACAATATTGCTAGCCCACACACTGTGGACTACCGACGTGTAGTCGATGTACAAATACTGGTGTGCTCAATAAAGTTCTGACCTCAAAACTATCGAAAACCTTTAAGACTGTCTCACGGGAGTCGTTCGATGATCTGTTCCAGTATCCCATACCATTCACGAGCTGGAACGTGCAGTGATTACGGTTTGGAATAACATACCCAAGGAATACTTCATAACTCGACGTATGCAGACTGTCATCGAAGCCAGAGGCGGTGTTACGCACTGAAAGTTGCGTACAAGGATTGTTGACCCGTGACACCATGGTTGGGACATTGTTAACCAGTTATCTTCACAGTTTTGTGTTGTACTGTTACGTAATAAACGTACTGAACGATGTCAAACATGTGTTTCTCTATCCCTCTTGTCATTCCTTTCCACAGACATGCTACCGAAAGTGTAAGTATACAAACTCTTGCGACAGTGAGACATGACGTCATATTTCGTATTTTGTGCAATAATTCTAAACATCAGTACTATATATATATATATATATATATATATATATATATATATATATATATATATATATATATATATATATATATATATATATATATATATATATATATATATATATATATATATATATATATATATATATATATATATTCTCAGGTAGGCAAAGGCCAGAGGCCTACCAATTTTCACCAGAGTTGGGAAAAGGTCGGAAATATGGTCAACATTGTCATTGGCCGACATGACCCGATACACGGCGTTTAAAAGTGTGCAAGTCAAAGGAAGTTGGGAAAACAGATAAACGAAATGTGTTCCGGACTTTACCAGTAGAGTATATGTAAGATTGGGCTTAGTGGTTAAGTCTGGGGTCTGAGATTCGGAAAGAAAAAGGATAAGACTGTGTAGAAAATCGAGTCGCACGAGGTATGCGACGAGAGAGTTAGGAAGTGCGGTGTAAGTTGTAATAGCGATAGTACAGAGAGAGTGACGTAACAATACGACGGGCAGAAGAGATTGGAGAGTTAATAAGAGCAAAAGAGTTTATAAGAAGAAAAGCTCTAGACTCCACCTTTTCGAGAAGAGCTGTGTGTGGAACCACTCCAGATGTGCGAAGCGTACTCCATACAGGGGCGAAAAACACCCCTTTAAAGAGCAAGTAACTGGAGCGGTGTAAAAAAATCACGAAGGCGCCTCAGAACGCCCAACCTCTTAGAAGCTTGTTTAGAAAGAGAAGTAAAGTTATCTTTCCAAGAAAAATCATGAGAAAAAGAAACACCAAGATGAAGGTTCGAGTTGTATTTTTCGAAGATGTGGAAGGTTGTGTCGAGTAGAAAGATGAAGGAATAGAGTTTTTGAGGCATTGAAAACAACCATGTTTTCTCTGCCCCAATTTGAAATAAGAGAAAGATCAGAGGTCAGTTCTTCCAAAGCCACCTTTCTTGCGACAATTAACTGCTTTCAAAGTGAAAGGAGTAATGAAAGGTGAAAATCATCATCATAGGAGTGGATAGGTGATGAAGTAATAGAGATCATTAATGAAAAGTGGAAAGAGAGTTGGGGATAGGACAGATCTTTGAAGAAGACCACTATTTATAGATTTAAAGGAAGAACTGTGGTCAGCTACAACAGTTGTTTTAGAACGATCAGAAAGGAAATCAGAGAGAAGGATAGATTTCGAAAGAGGGAAGTTTGGAAATTAAAACTTTGTGCGAGACTCTATCGAAGGCTTTCGATATGTCTAGCGCCACAGCGAAAGATTCACAGAGACACCGAAGAGCAGAAGACCAATAGTCAGAAAGAAGGGAAATAAGATCACTAGCAGAGTGCTCTTTACGAAAGCCATACTGGCGATCAGAGATAAGATTAGAAGAATTGAGGTGTTTCCAAACCTTCCTGTTGAGAAAAGATTCGAAAACTTTAGAAAGAACAAAGATTAAAGAAATAGGACGATGGTTAGAGGGTTGAGAAGGGTTCCCCTTCTTCGGCATAGGCTGAATGAGGGCACATTTCCATATATATATATATATATATATATATATATATATATATATATATAATATATATATATATATATATATATATATATATATATATATATATATATATATATATATATATATATATATATATATATATATATATATATAATATATATATATATATATATATACTATATATATATATATATATATATATATATATATATATAGTGCGGGCTCCGTAGCTCATATCGAGCATGATAGCAATCGAGAGGATGGCCGGAGCGGAAATGTGAGCGATTTCTATAGCTCCGAAAAGTCGTTGAGCATATATATATATATATATATATATCCGCCGTGGGCCCTTATATCGAAAGATTATATATGGACTTAGGAATGATTATTATTTTATTTTTATATATATATATATATATATATATATATATATATATATATATATATATATATATATATATATATATATATATATATATATATATATATATATATATATATATATATATATATATATATATTACTCGCTCACTCGCCTGCTGTAAATCGAGTAGTCGATTACACTGGGCTAGTAAACTCGCTACTCACTATAATGAGGCATCTATCCTCTCATAATGTATATTCTTCGTTTCGAATGTTTTCACCTCTTGGTAAGTCTACTAAGAATTTTAAATTAAATGTCGAAGTGGAATAGCAATGATATTATTAAAGTTTTGAAAAAATATGAAAAATATTTTTTGCTATGAAACATTAAAACTACCGAATATTTAAATATTAAAACGAAAAATGTGTCCCAAAATATGTACAGACTTTTAGACATCTTATTACAAGTCTCTTCCCTTACAGATTTTATATTATGTTTTCATTGTTTGTACCTCTTGGTAGTCTTATGAGCGAGTGAGCAAGGCGTTGATTACACTGAGCGAGTTTACAAGCCCCTCTATTTATCAAAATAGCTTTTTATGTTTTCATTGTTTGTACCTCTTGGTAGTCTTATGAGCGAGTGAGCAAGGCGTTGATTACACTGAGCGAGTTTACAAGCCAGCGAGTAGATTGTAAAGTAGCCAGGTCCTCAACTTTTCAGCAGCGAGTAGCGAATTAGCTAGTTTACTAGCTGGGGTAAATTACACTGGGCGAGTTGGGTTTCGTTCTTTTTCCAGAATCTTTACTATTTACGTTTTATTTTGCTTTTTTGGTAGGTTGGAAGTCCTGAAAGCTAGCCTCTTATTGGCTGACAGGCAATTTCGATAACTTGTCTTCTATTTTTTAAAATGTCTCCGTATATTTTGCAAATTGTTCTTTATGCTATGGGTGAATTATATAATTATAGGAATTTGTGTAAACAATTAAAAATTGAATTAGATGCTGGTTATTTCACGGCAACGTCGATCTAGCGATCAGATAGGCCTGTATCTCACGGCAACGTTGATCCGTCTATCAGTTAGGCCTGTATCCCACGGCAACGTCGGTCGTTCAGGTTACATATGTGTAAAAGTACTTTAGTTATTACTTTCAAGCATACCGACTAATTTTCTAATTCGATGAAAAACAAAATAACAAAGGCTTCTGGGATATATATATATATATATATATATATATATATATATATATATATATATATATATATATATATATATATATATATATATATATATATATATATATATATATATATATATATATATATATTTATATTTTTGCATTTTTTTTTTATAGCAATCTGCAAAACGTTGAACTATTTATAAAGTGTATGTATACCAACTTATTTACGCATTCAACGAAAACAAACCGGGGAGTTTACTAGCTGTTAGTAAACTCGATACCCACTGGATTGTAAACTTGCCCGAGTGTAATCGAGCCTTTATTAGCATTCCCGTAGTATACAGCATTTTTTAACTTTGTCCAGCCAGTCTATACCTGCCTTTTATCAATAATTTTGTCAATCCTGTGCCCGTCAGTTATTTTTAACATGATTCTACACATCCATACCTCTCCAAGAACGCCAGAACCAGGGCACGGGTTTACAGGTTTACCCTATACCCAGTGCAAGTCTCCACCCCACAATTAGCAACTATGCTCAATTCTTACATGTTTTCCACTTGTAAAGTCTAGAACACACTTCCTTTAACAAACACCCTTTCAGACGCCGCGGTTCTGGACATGTGAGCTATTAATTTGAACCTGGTTTTAGGATTTTCCCAAGCTCTTGTGGAATTTAGTAGGTCTTCGGCCTTTATCCAACAGAGGTGGCAAAGAAAATTATATATATATATATATATATATATATATATATATATATATATATATATATATATATATATATATATATATATATATATATATATATATATATATATATATATTATGTCAGAGTTTACATTAGCAACCACCATAACTAAAAAACTACTAACCGTACAATAAAAAGGATTATATTTTTGAAATCCTTTGGTAATTTGCAGTAACAAAACTATATTAAAATGTTTAAAAAAAATTATTTAAAAAAAATTATATATAATAAAAATGTAGGATAACTTGAAAATTAAAATGTAGGGAATGACAAGAAATTACGTCAGTGCGTTTTATGAGACGAGTAGGTAAGGATGTTGTTATTTTGATGAAGTAAAAATTTAATTTTGGTGCTATACCGAATTACTGATCATTTGTCTACGGCCCCCCGTGCGTGATGATGATTTCGTCGAATACTTTTCCTGTCGACGATTTGGGGTATTTCCCACGTTTCCAATTATAAAAAAAAAAATTAAAAACTGACATTGCCTGACGTACGATTCTTGCGAGGCTTCTAAAAAAGTAAAATTCACTTATGTAAAAAAAATTATTATAGGAATTTATTTTTTATTTCCCAATTTTTCTTACCTAACATTCGACAAGAATTTCAAAAATATAATCCTTTTTAACGTAGGATTAGTAGTTTTTGAGTTATGGTGGATGCTATTGCAAATGTAAAGTCTTTCGCATATATATATATATATATATATAATATTATATATATATATATATATATATATATATATATATATATATATATATATGCCAGAGTGCATATTAGGGGCCATGCATAACTCAAAAACTACTAATCCTACATTAAAATGGATTACATTTTTAAAATCCTTGTCGAATTTTAGGTAAGAAAAATTGGGAAATAAAAAATAAATTCTTATAATAAATTTTATTACATAAGTAAAGTTTACTTTTTTAAAGGCCTCGCTAGAATCATACGTCTGGCAATGTGATCGTTTTTAATTTTTTTTTAGAAATTTGAAAACATGGGAAATACCCCATATCGTCGACAGGAAAAGTAGTCGACAATATCATCATCACTCACGGGTCGGGGGGTACGGGGAGCAGAGCCCCCGTAGACATATGTTCTTTTTTTTTAAATATTTAAGTGGTTCATTTAACGGCAACTTCACCGCCTCGTGTCTAAAAGCGAACTGACAAAAAATTTCTCACAGCCGAAAGATTTTAATTTCAACTTGTACAATTTTAAACATTTTTTTATTTTTTTTTTTAAACAATTTTTTATACTTTTCTTACTGGAAATGACCCAAGAATTTCAAAAATATTATCCATTTTAATGTAGGATTAGCAGTTTTGGAGTTATGCATGGCCCCTAATGTGCACTCTGACCATGGCCAGACTTGGTTTAAACCAGGTACATATTTTAAAAACTACTAAAGGTACGTAAAAAAGGATTATATTTTTGGAATCTTTGTCGAATTTCAAGTAGGAGAATTGGAAATAAAAAAAAATTATTATAATAATAAAGTTTATATAAGAAAAGTTTACTTTTTATTAAGTCTCGATAGAATCTTACGTCTGGCAACGTCACTTTTTTTTCTTAAATTTTGCCGAAATTTGAATAACTAAATTTCGCTAATGACTAACAAAATTGTAAAAGATGTTAAATATATATATATATATATATATATATATATATATATATATAATATATATATATATATATATATATATATATATATATATATATTATATATATATTTCAGAAATTACTGAACTACGTAAAAAAGATTATATTTTAGAATCCTTGTCGAATTTCAGGTAGGAAAAGTATAAAATGTTTGCAAATAAATAAAAAAAAAAAACATGATTAAGTACGATAAGCGCTGAACTAATCAACCTAATTCGACTTTATGTAACCTGAACTACCGAAAATGGCCACCGTATAGAGGCCTAAACCGATGTATTACACCATATATATATATATATATATATATATATATATATATATATATATATATATATATATATATATATATATATTATATATATATAATATATAATATATAACATCTTTTACAATTTTGAGTCATTCAGAAAGCAATTCAAATTTCGGCAAAATTTAAAAAAAAAAGTGACGTTGCCAGACGTAAGATTCTATCGAGACTAATAAAAAGTAAACTTTACTTATATAAACTTTATTATTATAAGAATTTTTTTTATTTCCCAATGTCTCCTACCTGAAATTCTACAAGGATTCCAAAAATATAATCCTTTTTTCGTACCTTCGGTAGTTTTTTCAAATATGTACTTTGTTTAAACCGAAGTCTTGCCCATATATATATATATATATATATATATATATATATATATATATATATATATATATATATATAATATATATATATATATATATATATATATAGGCCGGCTAAAAATCAGGGAAAACCGGGGTTTGCCTGCCGGTTAAAATGGAAATTATACTTGAGGGAGACAATCCAAATTTTTTTTTAATTTCAGCCGATTCTCTTGAAATTTTCAGTGTATATAGCTTCTGGTGAAAAACCCCGGCTAAAAAGTTTTTATTGAGAAATTTGACCCTTCTAAAAATGGCAGGGCAAACCAGAATAACTTGAAATTTAGGAAATTCTATTGGGAAAACATGTCAGACCCAGAGTTATTAAAATGTTATTACCCAAACTGAAAACTATTTTTTTTTTTAAAAATCCATCAAATTTTTTTTCTTATTTTAGGAGGGTTCAGGGATCTTTCTCTATATATTCAATGCTCGTTTTCCAGATAAGCCTCTCAAAAAAGGTCAATTTTTGTTCAAAGTTGAGAGGAAGCTTACCAAAACATTTAAAATAAATAAAAATTGTAGCCCTGTCCCTCCTCTAAACAATATCCAAAAATAAAAAAAAAAATAGGTAGCGTGGTTTTTAAATAATTTTTTTTCAAAAAAAAATTTTTTTTTTTTTTTAAACAATTTTTTTCTCCAGAAGGGTACGATTTTTAAAAATTATTTTTCCAAGTGCTTATAACTTTTTTTCTAGAAGTGATATCAAAAATTTGTTCTCATCAATGCAAGAAATTGGGGCTAAGATTATTCAGTTAAATTTTCAGACTCATGTAGACCAGTGGTTTGCCCCGTTTTCAAATCATTTTTCAACTTTGTGTCCAAATAACTTTCAAACCGTTAAGACTAAGAAAAATGTCAAAATCAACTCAGAAGTTTGGGAAAAAATGCATATTCCCTGAAATTTCAGCTCAATCAGTCAATAAATAAAAAAAATTTTAAAAAAAATATAAGAAAATTAAGATATTTCTTCTTGCTTTTTTAAAATTTTCTCTTTTTTTCAGTTTCTTTTGACTACTCCTTTTCTGCTAGTGAATGTTCATTTTTGTGTTTTGATTTTATGCCCCCATAAAGATTTGGTTGAAAATTTTTTACTTGTACCACCCGGAGGTCCTCTTCTAATTTTCTGACTGCAGATGTTACATTTGGCTATTTCGAGCCTATCCTGAAACATTGTAAAGTACTTCCATACTGCTGAAGCTGATATTTTAACCATATTGATTGAAAGCATAAAAAAAATAATAATTTTTAAATAATGTACTAATTGATTCAAGTTTGATACATAGCAATGATATAACAATGATATGTATAAATATAAGTATATTGATAATTTTATATCTTACATTTTTTCAAACTTTACTTTGTGGGCTATAGTAAAGCTGTTGAATCACTATTATGAATCAAAAAATTTTTTTTTTAATTTTTGGACAAATTATACAAAATCTGTAATTTTCTGACATTTTTCCGGAGAAAATGCATAATTCATTAATTTAAGTGAATGTTGGCTATTAACGCCTTTCATATAATCTGTAATCAATTAATTTATATCTAATTTTTTAACCTAAAATTTAGTGCTTTTGACCTCTTTACAAATTTTAGGCAACCCCGGCCAGAACCCCTGCCCGAACCCCGGCCCCGGCAAAATTTGGGTGACCCCGTCCACGGCAAAATTGTCCCTACTATATATATATATTATATATATATATATATATATATATATATATATATATATATATATATATATATATATATATATATATATATATATATATATATATATATATATATATATATATATATATTATATCGAAAATATATATATATAAACAAGAAATTATATATATATAACATATATTATATATAGCAGAATATCGACTTATATATATATATACACAAGAATTTTCCTATATACGTTTATAGTATATATATATATATAAAATATAAAAAAATATATAATTATCATATAAACATATATATATATAAGCCATATATATATATATATATATATATATAATATATATATATATATATATATATATATATATATATATATATATATATATATATATATATATATATATATATATATATATATAATATATATATATATATATAGTTTACCTATTTCACTAACAAATAACTATAATAATTTACATAATATATTTATCTTGAAAGAAAATTATAAAATTGGCGAAGACAATCCCCCAAGTATTCCGTTCCCCAAAAACACTTCCTGAGAAACCCTCCAAGTTCTCCCCCCAAATCCTCATTCCCTCTTCCCTATATCCCCTTTGCCTTTCCGCACTCATAATGAGAGCAAATTATAATTTTTTCTCATTTATTTATAAAAATAGAGAATAACAGTAATAAAGGAAATTGCTTTCAAATGCCATCATATCAGCAATCAATCAGAAAGATATTTACCAGTTTTGATAATACATATCTGTATAACGTATCTTGTGACCTTTGGCATCTTCTCATGGGGTTGTTGCCAATCAGATCGCCAAAGCATTGTATGTTTGTAATCTATAAACTAAAACAAAAAATAAACAATGTGCAATAACCTAAAGAAATTACTAATTACCTGTAAAAATAAACTATAAACAATAATATGTCAAAAATTTCAGTATTTAAATTAAAAGTATTAAGAATTTAAAATTAACGTTCGAATTGTGAATGTCTGTCAATGTTCGTCTATTCGTGCGTGAGTCATTCGCCAAAATCTCGAGCATTTATTCCAACTTGAAAACTAATCAAATCGCCAAAGATTACCGGCCTTGCAATTCTCGTCTTTAAACCGTTACTTCTTTTTTATTAACAATTTTTTTTAGGATACTTTTTACAAGGCTCCGGATAAAAATTTCCCCATATATATATATATATATATATATATATATATATATATATATATTATATATATATATATATATATATATATATATATATATATATATATATATAATATATTATATATATATATATATATATATATATATATATATATATATATATATATATATTATATATATATATAAAAATTAAATTGCTATAAATCTTCATAAAATCTTGGAATTGTAATTCTAATAATAATAATTATTATTATTATTATTATTATTATTATTATTATTATTATTATTATTATTATTATTATTATTATTATTATTATTATTTTCAATAACAGTTTAACTTTTTTTCCATATAACCTAATAACTCAACCATTACCTTAGATAAAATTTAATAGTTTTCAAAGTATTTTAGCACAGCACGCACGATCACACAGAAAACACACACACACACAAACACACACAACAACACACATTAATATATTATATATATATATATATATATTATATATATATATATATATATATATATATATATATATATATATATATATATATATATATATATCGTGAAAATAAACTGAGTATAATTTTGACATTCTAAAATTTGAAACAAACTTCCCCACTCATATCCCAACCCCCACCCATTATTTGTAGAATATCGATATATCAACTTTTCAGTTAGATTCAGTAAAGAAAACGAAAACCTACTTATCTACAATGATTAATTGAAAGTTCATATATGAAAAAGTGAAATGAGAGTGATTCCGGTGATCTCTTTTCCATTCTCTTTGATTATTCTTCTTCAACTACCTTTTAATGAAACTTTCGCAATGCAGCTTTCGAAGGAGTAGCAACAAAAATTTAATTCCTAAATTTCTCTTTTGCTATTTAGTTCTGTGTAACCTCGCTGATTTCCTTTCCACTCGCTCAAAGACAACTGTTATTGAGAGAGACATTTTTTCCTTTAAATCTCTCAAGTAATTTAATTTGAAGGTGAAGAGGGTACTGAAAGTTTCTGATAGTCCTCGATGGAATCGGACACAATATCTTTCATTTCTAAAATTCTTTCTTTCGGTGTCTACTCTTTTCTGAATTCTCCCTTATTTCCATTCCGATCGTTCAACAGCTATTGATGTACTCGGCCACCGTTCAAACCTTAATTAAAATCTATCAAATAGTGGTAATTTTCAAGATTCTGGTCATTCCTTATTCTTTCTCTATTTTTCATTAATGTCATCCATCATTTCTTCCAAAATCTACTCTTAGACCGATAACTCTACCGTTTATTTTAAAAAGCCTCATTCACATAAGCTACTAGCTTATGTTAGGAGGGTGTACCTTGATCAAGTGACTTGTGGTATTTCTTGTATCTTCAACTGAAACAAAGCAAACAGAGTTGTTTTCCACGGCTCAACAATTTTAAGTTTTTCACCTTTTAAATCAACGTATTGGACCTAATTCTCCTCAAAATTTAAAAAAATCATCTGTCCTTAACTATCCTTTCAAATTATTTTCTAGTGATCTTTTCTTTGAATGGTCATATTGTTACTCTCACAAAGCAAGCTTAAGGTTATAAGAAGTTAAATGTATTGAACACCATTTCAGAACTTATGCACACCAATTCATCCTGCAAAGCTCTGAATAGCGGCTGAATAGCGGAATGGTTTTCCATTGTAAAAAGTATCACTTATCTGGAGTGGCTTCACTCATACAGCTCTTCTTGAGAATGTGTAGTCTCGAGCTTTTCGCCTAATCAATTACCGCACTGACTCTCTATCTTTCTTTGTTTAGTCGTTGAACTGCTAAATCATCATTAATATCATATATTAGAGCAAACTCTGAACCCTTTAGTCGCATTTCGCAATACTCGTACATCTTTTCTCTGTTAATTAAAGAATCCAATCTCGCACTTAATTAAACTTTCATTCTGTCGTTTCCCATTTCCAAGCATCGAATAGCATTTGATATAGGATTTTATTTCCCCAAAGTTTGTACCTTTTGTATGCGTTTCTCACTCATCACCATATACTCGTATATATATATATATATACATATATATATATATATATATATATATATATATATATATATATATATATATATATATATATATATATATATATATATATATATATATATATATATATATATATATATATATATACTAAAGAGCAAAATTAACGCACCATCTACAATTTATCAGTTGGGAGATCCCGACGACGTTGTAGGGTAATGGGAGTGCCTATGTGTGATGGTGTGTGCCCGTACCTACCTAAATAATGCAGTTTAGAGTCGATGGGCGGGGCTATGTGCGATATCGACGAAATACGGTAAAAGGGGCAAACCAGCCAAATTCGGTGAGTGATGTGGTAGGAGAAGTAACGTCACGGGTACGCCGGGTATCGAGTATTAAATAAACTTTAACGTTTGTGCAAGTAATATGAAGAGGTTACGACGGAGTTTGACACGCGACGACTGAGTGAACAATTACAACACTGGCATCTGAAGGAATACGGCCAATGTCAACTGGTCCGACGGTTCGGGGTCTCCCATACAACCATCGGAAGGGTCCTGCAGAGGTACGAGTTGACACATGCTCACATCAGGCGACCTGGTCAAGGTAGACCACGGGCCACAACGGCCATAGAGGACACATACATACCGTTAATAGCAGCTCGTGATAGACATACAACACCACGTGACCATCGTAGCGAGTTGCAGGCTGTCCATCAGACCCTTGTTAGGACGAATACCATTCGACGTCGCCTAGCGTAATATGGATACCACCCACGGAGGCCGGCATGAGGACTTCCGCTCACTAGGAAGCAACGAAGAGCAAGGATGGATTTCGTACAACACCACCTGCATTGGCGGTTCCTGGATTGGGCGAGTATCTTATTTACGGACGAGTGACGATTCAATCTGCACAAATCCGACACGTTCCAGGGTTTATCGGAGGCGTCATGAGCGCTATCCGACATGAACAATGCAAGAGATACTCCCCTTCTGTGATAGGTCCGCTATGGTTTGGGGTGGTATATTTTTCCATGCCCGCACGGAGTTACATGTCTTCGATGCAGGGTACCTAACCGGGTAACGATACATAACGGACATACTTGAATGGTATGTGACAGCTCCGGCATCAGCCACACAGTCTTAACGACCTGCGACACACAGTTGTTCTCCTATGGGAGGAACTGCCACAGGAAACCATTCATGATCTCATTTAAAGCATGCATCAACGGCGGTGTTTAGCTGTCATGAAAGGAAGGCCACACAAGGTACTGACGGCCAAGAATAGGTGGCATGCACATTCATCCAGCAAGTTAGCACCGCACTTATTTGCCACGTTGTCCCAGGACCCCGGGGGTTCCCACGGTGGGGCACCACATTATCCTTATTATGTATCGCTATGTGCTGTATATTAACACTGTTCTACCCGTTTTGTATGTTTCAGTATCCTCCTATTGACGTTTGTTCCAATGGTTAATTTTGCTCTTCACTATATATATATATATATATATATATATATATATATATATATATATATATATATATATATATATATATATATATATATATATATATATATATATAAGTACAGGAAATGTGAAGCTCCTCCATTGCCCCGAAGGATGGCTTCAAGGCATTAAAAAACAGTCAAAATTATATCTTTTTTTCTGTTTTTATACCCAAGAGCATATATATATATATATATATATATATATATATATATATATATATATATATATATATATATATATATATATATATAAATATATATATATATATATATATATATATATATATATATATATATATATATATATATATATATATATATATATATATATATATATATATATATATATATATATATATATATATATATATATATATATATATATATATATATATATATATATATATATATATATATATATATATATATATATATATATATATATGGGTTGAATAGAACTTTGAGGATTGTGTCCCTTTAAAAAAAAGTGAAATACTTCTAAATAATGAATGACCTATCACTGGAAAAAAAATTTATCTGTATCAATTTTGTATTCAGTAAGATATTATATTATTATTATTATTATTATTATTATTATTATTATTATTATTATTATTATTATTATTGATTTGGAGAAACCTTTAAATTATTATTATTATTATTATTATTATTATTATTATTATTATTATTATTATTATTATTATTATTATTATTATTATTGATCTGGAGAAACCTCTTTAAAACTGTTCTCTCTTTTCCTTTTTCTCGCCCTTTAAATACATTGGGTTATAAAGGCCCCTCCCAATAAGCCAAAAGACTAAAATCAATAAAGGAATGATTCACATAAACGTGACTTACCTTTCCTCCCATGACCCTCCCTCCCTCCAAGTTTGACCAATTTAAATTCATAATTAAAGATACTGGATTATTCACCCACAGAAATTATGCAGTAGCCAATGACGTTCTAAAACACAATCAAAACTGCCATTTAAACTATATATATATATATATATATATATATATATATATATATATATATATATATATATATATATATATATATATATATATATATATATATATATATATTATATATATAATATTGGCGTCATTATAACTTTTCAATTTCTCAAGTTCTTATTAAGGTTTTTTTTTTTTTTTTTTTTTTTTTTTTTTTTTTTTTTTTTTTTTTTTTTTTTTACAGCCCATTTGAAACATTTCATAAAATTTTCACGAAAATCAACTGAGGTTTGTATTATTGATAAGGATTCCTTTTGGACAAATGTTTATAAATATAAAATTTGGAATTCTATTTCATTTTTATGGTATGGTTCCCATGCTTTATATTAACATTTCTACTTTATAACATTCAGTAGTACTACTTACATTTCAATAAGCATCAACGAAATTGTCAACCGTCCTTACAATTAAAAAGGATCATATATATATATATATATATATATATATATATATATATATATATATATATATATATATATATATATATATATATATATATATATATATATATAATAATAAATAAAAAAAAAAAAAAAAAAAAAAAAAAAAAAAAAAAAAAAAAAAAAAAAAAAAAAAAAAAAAAAAAAATATTATATATATATATATATATATATATATATATATATATATATATATATATATATATATATATATATATATATATATATATATATATATATATATATATATATATATATATATATATATATATAAGGTCAGAGGTCTACATGAAATACACAAGTATAAGAATTTCAATCAATATTTAGACAATCAATCTATCAATCAATCAACAGATAAACGGTTGCTAAAAGTACTTAAAATTAAAATCTTCAAATGTGGGGAAAATAGAAGGAAGAATATTCCTGACTTTACTAATAATGTATATTCAAGAATGTGCGTAGCAGTAAGTCTGGAGTCGAGACATATTGTGTTGATTGATGAGTCACACGAGTTTTCCACAAAGAAATAATAATCAATTAGAGAGTTCGAAAAAAGAGAATACAAAGAGAGTGACGCAACAGTTTGACGTCAAAAAAAAAAGACTAGAGAGTCAGTGAGAGCAAAAGAGTTAAAAGACGAAAAGCCTTCGACTTGAGGTTTTCTTCAAGGGTTGGATAAATGACACGTACTACAGACATATACAACTATGAACAACGCCTCTTTACAAAACAAGCAACTAGGGTGATGTGAAGAAGTTCTGAAGGGGTTTTAAAGAATCAAATTTCACAGCTGTTTGTTTAATGAGGATAACAAGAATAATAATGGTAAAGGGAAATACCAAGAATTAATAAGAGAAGAAAACCAAGTTACGTTTTTTTCCAAATATTTTATAGTTGTGTGGGAAATTTTGTGAGTAGATACATGAATGAACTGAGTTTTTTAAGCCATTAAGAACAACGACGTTTTCTCTGCTCCAATTAGAAATATGAGAAAGATGTAAGTCAGTTGCTTCAGGGCTGTCCTCCTAGTATCGACTATTTGAAATTGTGTGGCAAAGGGGGAAAAAAAAAAAAAAAAAAAAAAGAGTAATGAAGGGTAGAATCGTAGGCGTAGGAGTGAATAGGTCGTGAAGTGAACAACGGGTAACTGATGATATATATATATATATATATATATATATATATATATATATATATATATATATATATATATATATATATATATATATATATATATATATATATATATATATATATATATATATATATATATATATATATATATATATATATATATATATATATATATATATATAGGGACCGACCGGGGCTGGAATTTGCTGAGGCTGAGGCCGGAGTTCTGGCCGGGGTTTCCTAAAAATTGTAAAGAGGTGAAAAACACTGAAATATTAGCTTACAAAAATTAGATATAAATTTAATTGAGGTTTATTTAATTATAAAGAAGGAGTAGAATAGCCAACATTCACTTAAATTAATGATTATATGTGTTTTCTCAAAAAAAAAAAAAAAAAAAAAAAGAAAATTACAGATTTTGTATAATAAAAGTTTTAAAAAAAAAGTACAATTTTTTTTTTCCTGATTCACAATAGTGATTCAACAGGTTTACCTAGGTAAGACCCTAAGGTAAAGTTTTAAAAAATGTGAGGTATAAAATTATCAATATAACCTGTATTTATACATATCATTGTCATTTTATTGCTATGTATCAAACTTGCATCATTTAGATACATTATTTCAAAAATATTATTTTGTTTATATTTTCAGTCAATATGGCTAAAAGATCAGCTTCAGCAGTATTGGAGTACTTTACCATGCTTCAGGATAGGCTCGAAATAGCTAAATGTAATATCTGCAGTCTGAAAATTAGAAGAGGATCTAAGGGTACACAAAGTAAAATATTTTCAACCAAATCTTTGTGGGACATCTAAAATCAAAACACAAAGATTAACATTCAGTAGCAGAAAATGAGCGGTCAAATGAAACAGAAAAGAAAAAGAAAATATTGACAAAAAATCTTAATTTTCTTATATTTTGTTTGAAAATTTTTTTTTATTTGGCTGATTGACCTGAAATTTTCAGGATATATGCATTTTTTCCAGAAGTTCTGAGTTGATTTCGAGCATTTTTCTGAATCTATGACGGTTTGAAAGTTATTTAGACCCAAAGTTGAAATTATGAATAGCTGTCTAACTACTTTTCCACATGAACTGAAAATTTAACTGAATAATCTTAGCCCCAATTTCTTGCATTGGTGGGAACAGATTTTTGATATCATGTCTAGAAAAAGGTTTTAAGTAATTTAAAAAAATTTTGAAAAAATCGTACCCTTCTGGAGGAAAAAATTACTTTACAAAAACGCTACCTACTATTTTTTTTATTTGTGGATATTGTTTAGAGGAGGGACAGGGCAACATTTATTAAGTGCATTATTAAATGCTATTTTGAAATTTGATCAAAAATATACCTTTTTGAAGGATATATCTCGAAACCAACGAATCGCATCGAATAAAGTATAGAGAGGAATTTGTAGCCCAATTCCTCCTCTATACACCCACTAAAAATAAGACATATTATAATTGTATTTATTTATTTATTTATTTATTTGTTTTTTTTTTGTTTTTTTTTGAAAGGTGAATTTTTCTTTTCAAAAAAATATTTTATCGATAGTTGGTCAGTTTCTGGCTTATAACATTTTTTCTATAACTCTGGGAACAAAAGAAGCTTTTGTAGCACATCGAATTCTGAATACATAGTCCAAGTTTCAGTCATTTCAAAAAGTGGTTTGGCCCCGCCATTTATTTGAAAAAAGGTCAAATTTCAAAAAAAAAAAAAAACATTTTAAATTATAGACTCAGAAAAACGCTAGAAACTGACTTTTTTCACCGGGAAAAAAAAAAATTTTACTGAAAATTCCAGGAGAATCGGCTGAAAATTAAAAAAAAAAAATTTGAAAATAGACTATTCCCTTAATTATATATAATTTGCCATTTTAGTCCCGGCAGGCAAACCCCGGTTTTCCGTGATTTTTAGTCGGGGTCAAGGCTGGGGCCGGGGCAGGAGTCGGGGCTCCGACTCATTTGAAAAAAATTTGAAATGAGTGGTGAAAAATTTCGAAAACGTCTAAGAACGCCCAACCACTAATCTAATAAAATAATCCTAGCAAGAATGATCACGAGAAAAAGGAAGAAAAAAATATCAAAAGTAGAAGGTTTGAGTCGTGTGCTTTCAAAGAAGTAGTTGTGTGGAAGATATGTTGCCTAAATTGATGAAGGAACACGATTTTTGAGGCATTATAAACTATCACGTTTTCTTTTCCCAACTGGTTAGGAGAAAGAACTAAGGCCAGAAGAACTGCTACAGGGCCATCTTCCTATAGCATTTAACTATTTGCTGCTGAGCTGGTTGTCTTTCAAATTGAAATATGTAACGAATGGAGGTGTCGTCAGCATTAAAAAAAAAGGATAAGTGATGCAAGTAGAAAAAGTGTTGATGATACAACAAAACCCTTGGGAACCACCTAATTTATAGACTTAATTAAATGCTGAACGATGGAAGTTTGACGTGGCTTACAAAAGCTACTTTAGAACGACAGGAAAGGTAGTCTGAGATTATTTAGCAGAACAGATATATACAGAAAGAGGGAAGTCTAGAAATCAAAGTTTATGACAGACTATTCGAAAGCTTGTTATATGACTAGCGTCACAGCAAAAACTTCATCTAAATGCCGAAGATCAAGGATCAAATATGTGAGAGAAAGAAAATTTCAGGAAACGAGACGAGACGAGTCGAGCCGAGTCGAATCGAGTCTGCATTTTTACGGAGGCCTTGCTGAATATTTGAGGTAAGAGAAGATTTAAGATATAACTAAACCTTTGTGCAAGTATATATTCTAAAACTTTGGAAGAACAGAAGTTAATGTGGTAAGATGATAGTTGAAAGGTTGAGGGGATCCCCCTTCCGGTACATTACATGCATAGTGAGCGACAGTTTCAAGCAGGAAAGGAAAGTTGACGCTGATAGGCAGAGTCGTAAGAATTTACCAGGTCACGGCATTCCAAAGCACAAATAGAACCATAAGCCTTCATATATATATATATATATATATATATATATTATATATAATATATATATATATATATATATATATATATATATATATATATAATATATATATATATATATATATATTATATATATATATATTGTGGGCCGGAGCTCTCCACGTTTCTCACCTACTGTGAATTTTATACTGTGGCTTTCTAGCCCAGTATCTCTCTTCGTTAACGTAGAGAGCAATACACTTTTCAACCGACAACGTTTTTCTTGATAGTGCATTTGCAAACTTTTTTGTTATTTTTTTTCATCAACGGCTTGCTACCACTGTTTGATAATTCTACAGCATTGCTATCAACTACAATCTCCAGTGGCGTTATTTACAGGTATGCAACGTTTATAATAGTCTAATTTTTCTATTTATGTTATTCGTGTTTTTATTGGGCCTCAGTACGATATAGGCCTCAGTTTACATTTTTTCTTCTATTCTATGTACCCTATTCCTTTTTCTACAGTGCTCTTTCGTCGCAAATCTCTTCCACCAAAGCTACAGTGATCGTGCATTGCATTGACTTTCTCAGCTTTACGGAACCTACTTTTGCTAGCACCAACTAATTTAGCAGCTTCCACTAAGTAAAAGTTGGGATGAAGGAATACTTTTATAATGGCTATTTTTATTATTATTATTATTATTTTTATTACCATTATTATTATTATTATTATTATTATTATTATTATTATTATTATTATTATTATTATTATTATTATTATTATATATATATATATATATATATATATATATATATATATATATATATATATATATATATATATATATATATATATATATATATATATATATATATATATATATTATTACTGTTGTAACACATTTTAATAATTATCATTATTATTTTTTTGTTATATATTATATATATATATATATATATATATATATATATATATATATATATATATATATATATATATATATATATATATATATATATATATATATATATATATATATATATATTAGTGATGCATCCGCATCCGCATCCGCATGCGCGATGCGGAACATCCGCACAAAAATCAACATCCGCATCCGCATCCGCATCCGCATTTTCGAAAATTCAACATCCGCATCCGCATCCGCATCCGCACTTTCGGAAATTCAACATCCGCATCCGCATCCGCATCCGCACTTTCAAAAATTCAACATCCGCATCCGCATCCGCACTTCTCGCATCCGCATCCGTAAATTAGAAAATATGATATCCGATCCATTACTAATATATATATATATATATATATATATATATATATATATATATATATATATATATATATATATATATATATATATATATATATATATATATATATATATATATATATATATATATATATATATATATATATATATATATATATATATATATAATATATATATATATATATATTATATATATATATATATATATATATATATATATATATATATATATTATATGCGAATTGTAGATCAAGAGTGAGGGTGAAGAGAGAACTATCGGATTGGTTTAGCATAGGAGTGGGATTGAGATATGGGTTTGTAATATCTCCATGTTATTTAATCTATTGATGAATGTTTTACTTAGAAAATGGAGGGTGAATGTGAAGTGAATGTTTTACTTTTTGCAGATGATGCGGCATGTGTTGGCGGCAGAATCTGGAGAAAAGATGAGAATACTTGTGAGAGAGTTTGAAGGGAAATGTGCAAACACGAGATTGAAATTCAATCCAGCGAAGAATAAAGTTATGAGGATTGGAGGTGGGGATGAGGAAAGGTGAAGGGAGGAATTGGTTTGTAGAAGTGTGAGAATGGAAACTTGAGGAGGTGAATGAGTTCAAATATCTAGTAATGTTGGGTGGAAGGTAAGGGTGGGACGGAAAAAGGAATAAAGAGCAGAGTGGTAGAAGGAATGAAAGTATTGGGGGGCCTAAGAAAAGTATGGAAGAAAGGAAAAATTTCGAAAGAAATAAAGATAAGAATGTTTGAATGTATGTGTTTACCTTCTGTATTGTATGTGTGTGAAACATAGATGATAAGTGCTCGTCGAGAAAATGTTTCAATGTCTTTGAGATGAAAGATTTGAGAGCGATATATAAATTGAGAAGGATTGATAGGATTAGAAATGAAAGAATAAGGGAGATGTGTAAATGGAAGAAGGTGTAATTGATAGAGAGGAGGATGTGCTAAAATGGTTTGGACATATGTGAAGAATGAAAGAGAACAGAATGGTTGGCAAGGTACGTAGATCCGATGTAGATAGGGGAAGGGTAGGGGGAGGGGAAGGCCGAAGTGGAGATGGATGGATGGAGTGAGAGTGATTTTGATGGAAGGAATTTGAGTTTAGACGAGGGTAGAAGATTTGTGGAGACAGAGATGGAGGGAGGTGGTGAAAGCGTTAAAAGGTAAGAATATTATGTTTGTAAGGGAATTGTGGCGGGCACCACCTCACGAAAGTGGGAAAGGTGATAGTGAAAATATATATATATATATATATATATATATATATATTATATATATATATATATATATATATATAATATATATATATATATATATTATAATATAATATATATATATATATATATATAAAATTAACATCCGCATCCGCATCCGCATCCTCATCAAAATTAACATCCGCATAATATATCGCATCCGCATGCATATATATCGAAAATTAAACATCCGCATCCGCATCCGCATCCGCACTTTCGAAAATCCAACATCCGCATCCGCATCCGCATCCGCACTTTCGAAAATTCAACATCCGCATCCGCATCCGCATCCGCACTTCTCCAAAATTCAAAATCCGCATCCGCATCCGCATCCGCAAATTGGAAAATATGACATCCGATATATAATATATATATATATATAAATATATATATATATTAGAGGTGGACCGGATAGTGATTTTTTACTATCCGCGGATGCGGTTGCGGATATTCAATTGCGGATATCCGCAGATGCGGATGCGGATGCGGATAGTTTAATTTTTTAGGAGTTTTTGCCATAAATTCTTGGAATTTTAAATATAATATCCAGAATCTATGTTACCAGGGTGTGGGACGGGGACCCAGCTCTTGAACACCCCACCAACCTCTTTCCCCAACTTTCACCCATTTCGAAAAAGTTTATATATATATATATATATATATATATATATATATATATATATATATATATATATATATATATATATATATATATATATATATATATATATATATATATATATATATATATATATATATATATATATATATATATATATATATATATATATATATATATATATATATTATATATATATATATATATATATATATATATATATATATATATATATTATATATATATATATATATATATAGCCAGTAATTCAGTATTACCTTCACACTTCACAGTTTCAAATATTCCATTGAAGTTAATAATTGGTAAGTTATTTTTTAGAAATAAAAGCTTTTGGGCTCTTTCAGGGGAAAGTTTGGTTCGCTTTTCTTCGTAAATGAGGCCTGCTCCACTGAAAAGACGCTCACTAGCAACACTAGTTGAAAGACATGCTAAATAAGTCCTTGCCAGCTCAGCAAGAAAAGGAAAACTTTTGCAATTATCTCTCCACCAAACCAGTTGGTCTTTATCTGCCTCCAAACGTGGGAGTTTCAGATAATTTTCAATAACCAATATTGCATCCTTTGACACTTCTGACTGTGATTCTTCATTGCTGCTGGAAGCTAGAAGATCTTTCATTGATTTAGCAATGCTTAAGCTAACAGATTTTGTTTCTTTTGTATCTGACAGCTTTTGCTTTTTCTTGAAAGGCGTTATTTTAGCTGTTTCTATCATCTCATCGCATAAGCATCCTAATTTGATTTTAATATTCTGAGAAACAAGTAGTTTAAAAAATTGTTTTGTACCTAGGATCTAAAAAGGTTGCAATTGTATAAGCATCATCATTTTCCAGGTTTTCAAATCTGTCGTTCATCTCCTTCATTAATGTTTCAGTCATCCTTGAAACTCCCTTAGACTTAATAACATTTGTTAACACAACTTTCAATGTTGAAACAAGTGGTATCACATCTGACAAACATGATTCAGCTGAACTTATAGTCTTTGTTAATTCTTCAAAAGGCTTAAGGATATTAATACAATTATTTAAAATGTCATTTTCGTCAGCTGTTAGAGGCTTTATTTTGTGCTGCTTGAAGCATAAAGGCAAATACCCTCATTAATTTCGCTCATCCTCTCAAGCATATGCAAACTACTATTCCAGCGTGTTTGAATATCTTGCATGACAGAAAGTGGATGAACGTTTAATCTTGTTTGTATTTTCTTCAGCTCATTTTGGGCTACAACGGAGTGATTGAAATGCGTAGCAATTAACCTACATTTGGTTATTAAATCGGATACACATTTTTGACTCAATGGAATTTTTAACTACTATCTGAGTTTGGTGTGCAAAGCAATCTACATTTTTCACTCTTACCAGAGAAAGTGCTTTTTTTATATTTGTGCCCGAATCCCTGATTACGCAGTGCACTTCATTTAATAAAATCTTCCATTTTGTCAGCATCTTTTCAAATACAGTTTCAAGATAGTCGCCTGTATGGCGCTCAGAAAGAGGTTCTGCATTCAATACAAAGTTTTGCCTTTGAAAGTTTTTATCGATTGCATGATACGTAATTTTTTACTATCCGCGCATGCGGATGCGGTTGCGGATATCCAACTGCGGATATCCGCGGATGCGGATATTGGAAAAATGATGCGGATATCCGCAGTTGCGGATGCGGATGCGGATATCCGGTCCACCTCTAATATATATATATATATATATATATATATATATATATATATATATATATATATATATATATATATATATATATATATATATATATATATATATATATATATATTTACCATTGGTAATCATTTATTATCTATATCCTGCTAATGATCATGAGGCACATATTTGCATTGCTGCGGGGCAGTGTCAGGCGTGTGGATCATGGCATTACTGGGAGATATCACTAGTTGTTATTATTTTATAATTTCAGCTAGGGTTCTTGCCCTTCTTGTTCCTTTTCTTATTGTTGTTTCTACTGTGTAGAATCCAAATGAACTTTATTTGTGTAATAAAAAAGAAAACCCCGCCTTCGTTTACTCATTCTCCAAACATCCTCAAACTAGTGGTCCTCGTTTAGCAACCATAGATTGGTGACCCTGGAGAAGACTTAAAAAAATATATATATATATATATAATATATATATATATATATATATATATATATATATATATATATATATATATATATATATATATATATATATATATATATATATATATATATATATATATATATATATATATATATATATATATATATATATATATATATATATATATATATATATATATATATATATATATATATAAACCGACCGGGGTCCCGGCCAACCCCGGCCAAAAATCAGGGAAAACCGGGGTTGCCGGCCGGGGTTAAAATGGCAAATTATACTTAAATTTTTTTTTTTTTAAATTTTCAGCCGATTCTGCTGAAACTCAGTTATATACATTTTTTACCGGTAAGAAAAGTCCATTTCTAGCATTTTTCCGAGTCTATTACGGTTAAAAGTT
>SEYY01021179.1:0-35000 GCA_009176605.1 Armadillidium nasatum | reverse complement strand
AGAAGAATTGAGATGTTTCCAAATATTCCTGTTAAGGATAGATTCGAAAACTTTAGAAAAAACGGAGGTCAAAGAATTGGGACGGTAGATAGAGGGTTGAGAAGGGTCTCCATTTTTTGGCACAGGCTGAATGAGAACACGTTTTCAGCAAGAAGGAAAGACTGAAGTATAAAGGCAGAGACGAAATAATTTACCAAGGTAGGGTGCCCGTCCGGAAGCACAAGTTTTGAGAACCACAGGTGGGATACCATCAGGACTGTACGCCTTCTTAGTGTTAAGCTCTGACAGAGCAGAACTGGCGTCTTTAGAAGAAATTACAATTTTAGGCATGAGTGGAAGGGGTTTGAAGGAGTAGGAACAGCTCCGGAATTATATATATATATATATATATATATATATATATATATATATATATATATATATATATATATATATATATATATATATATATATATATATATATATATATATATATATATATATATATATATATATATATGGAAAATGCCTGTGTATTGTACATAATATTTACATGTGAAATTTAACAATTGTTCTGAATTCTAAATAGAGAGCAGCAAGAAAGAGCATACAAATTTAACGACATATGAGCTTTAATTTTGATTCTCTTCGCAGTTTCAAAACACCTGACTTAAAAAAACGAATTTTACTTGCAACTTAAGCAACCGGGAGCGGGAAAGACAATAATCATCAAACAAGAATTTATTAACGAGAGAAGGCCTAGTTGTCGTAGAAACTGATGAACTTTATAAGTAAGGTAGTAAATAATAATAATAATAATAATAATAATAATAATAATAATAATAATAATAATAATAATACTATGGAATTATAAAAAAAATGATAAATTACTAAATTTGTTGATGACTAAAAATTATTGTAAACAGTAAGTGTTAATAGTAAATAAAGTATATATATATATATATATATATATATATATATATATATATATATATATATATATATATATATATATATATATATATATATATATATATATATATATATATATATATATATATATATATATTATCTCTGGTGGGCAAAGGCCAGAGGCCTACCAAGTTACCACCAGAGTTAGGTAACAATCCAGAAATCGGGTCAATTTAAAAGGCCGACATGTCCCGATACGCGGCGTTTAAAGGTGTGTAAGTTGTAGGAAGTTGGAAAAATAGATGAAGGGAGTATATTCCAGACTTTACAAGTAGAGTACATGTAAGATTGAGCATGTAAGTCTGAGGTTAGAGAGTTGGTTGTACACAGAAAGGATGAGACTGTGTAGAAAGTCGTGTCGCACAAGCCTTTCTCAATGGAGGAGGTATGCGACAGGAGAGATCAAAAGAGCAGTGTTCATTGTAATAGCGATAGTATAGAGAGTGTGACGCAACATTTCGACAGGCAGAAAGAGACTGGAGACAATTAGTGAGAGCAGAAGAGTTGATAAGACGAAAAGGTCAGGGAGAGCTGTATGAGTGAAACCACCCCAGATGTGTTACCCATACTCCATACAGGGGCGAACAACACCCTTATACAGAGCAAGCAACTGGGGTGGAGTGAAGAAAATCTGAAGGCGCCTCAGAACACCTAACCTCTTAGAAGCTTCTTTAGAAAGAGAAATAATGTGATCTTTCCAAGAAAGATCACGAGAAAAGTAACACCGAGAATAGTAAGGAGAGATGAAAGCTTGAGTTGTGTGCTTTCAAAGAAGATATCATAGTTGTGTGGAAGATTGTGTCGAGTAGAAAGATGGAGAAATTAAGTTTTAGAGGCATTGAAAACGACCATTTTTTCTTTGCTCCAATTTGAAATACGGGAAAGATCAGAGGTCAGTTGCTCCAAGGCTACCCTCCTTGCATTTATTAATTGCTGTTGGGAGGGGCTCCTTTCAAATTAAAAGGAATAATGCAGAGTGGAGTCATCGAGTGGATAGGAGATGAAGTAACAGATAGAAGGTCATTAATGAAAAACAGAAAAAGTGTTGGCACAATTTAAAAAAAGCAGTAACAAAAAAAAAAACTGTCAAACCACATTTTGACTCCAGAGTCATTTTACAACTTTTGTAAATCTAATATTAAGAATATTGAGTCTTTTTGTTTCAAAAACAAAAATTGAATAGAATAAAAACATCTAGTCAACTAGATTTCAAAATTTCAAAAGTCCCTACCAATTAAAGGTACTACAGATTTTCACAAATTTATTCCTAGTGAAATAAACAAAATATTTGCCTACAAGACATCAAATGATGAATCACCAATTTTGTTTAAGATGAGTAAAGTGGAATCTGATACAAGTGACACAGAAATTAGTGTACCTGAAATTGAATATATTCCAGAACAATATGGTGCATGCATGTATGATAAAGCACTCTGGATAGGGATTATTAATGAGGTGTCTCATGAATTTGGTGATTACAAAATTAATTTCTTACTACACTACACTAAACAGCCATCCAAATACATTTTTCCTGACCAAGAAAATGAATGTTGGATACCACAATATGACATACTGTGTTTGATGTTAAGTCCAAGCATTATGCCAGGCATTAAGATAACATACTCATCTGAGGATAAGGATGTGAAGAGAGCTAATTATTTATTGAAAATGAGGTTTAAAAGCGACTAAATGTATATTTAATTACTGCCACTGTCAGGTTATTTTATATTTTATAATAAGAAAATTAAGGTTAATTGTTTAAGAAAATTACACATTAAGTCTAACTTCAAGTAAATCAAATTTTTTTAAGTTCATATTACTCATGTAAAAAATAAGTATTAAACATAAAATTCACAAGTGTATTATTTCAAACGTTTTTGCATAAATGATAAAGAAACATTTTTAACATTAATAAAAAAGTTTGAATTGACTGGCCTCAAGGGAAGAAACAAGCCCCCAATATTAAAGTTTTTTTTTAACTTTTAAAATATCAGTCGTTGGTAAAAAGTGTTCAAAGTAACTTTGGTTTATCATGCTTTTCTACACCAAAAGCATTTTGTTTCACATCTCTATAACTAATAGGACATATGTTATGACCTAACAAAAAAAATTAAATTTTGGAACCCACAAATAAAAAATTCTTTTTAACCACCTTTACTTTGCCTTTAGGTAAAAGAGACTAGAAAGAAATACAAAGTTAAGTTTGAGCAAAATGTAAGATTTAGTGGTGCCATGCACTGTCTGATTATATATATATATATATATATATATATATATATATATATATATATATATATATATATATATATATATATATATATATATATATATATATATATATATATATATATATATATATATATATATATATATATATATATATATATATATATATATATATATATATATATATATATATATATATATATATATATATATATATATATATATATATATATATATATATATATATATATATATATATATATATATATATACGTATATATATATATATATATATATATATATATATATATATATATATATATATATATATATATATATATATATATATATATATATATATATATATATATATATATATATATATATATATATATATATATATATATATATATATATATAGTCCCTGTCCAAATTATTAGACGCACCATTGATTTTTTTTGGTAAAAGCAGTTTTAAAGACCAAGATTGTCTACATTTGGATTTTTAAATGTCTAATATTAATATTTTTCATATTCTTTAGATATTAGTATTTAACAAGCACGCTTTGTTGAACTTTATGCGATATTTATCGTTTTTCAAACTTGCAAAGGAATTAGAAGCTCTAATGGTAAAATAAACTTTTCATTTAGTATTTTGAAAACAGCATTTGACAGCAACTAAAAGCTTCATTCTTTTTGTTATGATACTAATGAATGATGACTGTATCTTCTACATGTTTGGGTGATGGTTATCCACATTAATAATCTCCTACAAAAACCTAGGTTTTGTTTTCATTATCTCCTTAGCGAGTTCCTTCTTTATCAACTCTTACAAGTTTTCCACTGGATTCATATCAATGGAATTTCCAGTCAGGGCAAGAGGGGGGGCCATTGTTGATATCTGAAGTCTTTTACATATTTTTGCTGTGTGGCAGGGTGCAGTGTCTTGCATAAATACAAACGATTCGTCATTCACAAATCAAACTCTTACCTGATGGAGCAGTCACTTTTTTACATTACAAAACTAAAGAGTCAAGGAGATTCATAAGTAACAAGAAAACCTGATAACTTAATAACTCTTAGCTCTATTTAATTCAAAAGAAGAGTGGACTGGAGCCCCTCATCGGATGTGATAAAGAATATATGCAACGAACAGGTTTTCTACGTTCCTTGAAACGAACTAGCAAACATTGTGATATGATTTCCAAGACATTTTTTTGCATGTGCCATATTTATTTATTCATATTGTACAGGGGTGAGACTACATAAACTGGGAAAGATATGAGAAAGTTGGGAGGCAACATTTAGAATGATTGATTTATAGTTTAGTTTTAAAACGGTTAAAATTAACCCTTGAAGACTTTATCCTGATCAGCAAGAATAGGATCGGAAAGCTAAAGAGGCAACTGTAGCTGCAATGGAGGAAGAAGATTTAAAACGGGTAAAACCTTTGTACATTCTAACCTGCTTTGCTATTGTCATTTCAAAGAAAAACCATGTTCACAGCGTTTTTTTTTGTTTTGTTTTTTTTGCCTACTCAAAAGCCCTTTGTTGAAATGACATAAAATTGAAACTACCTAAGATAGATCTATTATCTAAAAAATTATGATGGGAATTTCTGATATATCCCACCAATACCCAAATAGAGGGAAAATTGTTTTAATAAAATCGGACATTTTTTCCATTTCATGAAATCAATTCAAAATTTTCAAGGTATGTATGATTGGGAGAGTTTCAACATTTTTATTTTAAATCAATAATCTTAATACCCAACCACTTTCCTTCTGGCCACAGAGATATATATATATATATATATATATATATATATATATATATATATATATATATATATATATATATATATATATATATATATATATATATATATATATATATATATTTTATTTCGCCTCTGGTGGGCAAAGGCCAGAGGCCTACTAATGTTCCACCAGAGTTAGGGGAAAAGTCGGGATCATCGTCAAATTAAAGGCCGACATGACCTGATACACGGCGTTTGAAGGTGCCTAAGTCATAGGAAGTTGGGAAAATAGATGAAGGAAGTGTGTTCCAGACTTTACCAGTAGAGTACATGTAAGATTGAGCATAGCGGTTAACTCTGGGGTCAGAGAATTGGACAGAGAAAGGATGAGACTGTGTAGAAAGACGAGTCGCACGAACCCTTCTTAATGGAGGAGGTATGCGACGAGAGAGTTCAGAAGAGCAGTGTCCATTGTAATAGCGATAGTATAGAGAGAGTGACGCAACATTTCGACGGGCAGAAAGAGATTGGAGAGAATTAGTGAGAGCAGGAGAGTTCATAAGGCGAAAAGCTCTAGACTCCACCTTTTCCAGGAGAGCTATGTATGAGTGGAACAACCCCAGATGTGTGACGCATACTCCATACAGGGGCGAACAACAACCCCTATACAGAGCAAGCAACTGGGATGGTGTAAAGAAATACTGAAGGCGCCTCAGAACACCCAACCTCTTAGAAGCTTGTTTAGAAAGAGAGGTAATGTGATCTTTCCAAGAAAGATCACGAGAAAAAGAAACACCTAGAATATTAAGGAGAGATGAAGGTTTGAGTTGCGTGTTTTCGAAGAAGATATCGTAGTTATGTGGAAGATTGTGTCGAGTAGAGAGATGGAGGAATTGAGTTTTTGAGGCATTGATAACGACCATGTTTTCTCTGCCCCAATTTGAAATGAGAGATAGATCAGAGGTTAGTTGCTCCAAGGCCACCCTCCTTGCCTCTATTAACTGTTGCTGGGAGGGACGCCTTTCAAAATGAAAAGAGTAATGAAGAGTGGAGTCGTTAGCAAAGGAGTGGATAGGAGATGAAGTAATAGAGAGAAGGAATGATTACTGTTTCCGTGGGAGGGGTCCCTCTGAGTGTACAGAGCGCATAACAGAGGTGATTCTCTCTGGCATGGAGGCGTACATTCAATATTCTTTCCCTTCTACTAAACCTAACAAACCTTGGTTTAACTCTGCTTGTTCTCGTGCTATCCGCCACAGGGATGCTGCCTTCAGGGATTACCGTCGTCTTCAAACTCCTGAAACTCATGCAACTTATATTTCATCCCGGAATCGTGCAAAATCTATTCTTCGTAACACTAAAAACTCCTTTCTCCGTAGAAAATGCAACAATCTTTCTGGTTCTACTTCCTCACGCCCTTTCTGGCATTTTGCAAAAAAAAAAATGTCAACTCTAACTTTGCTTCTTCCTCTTTCCCTCCTTTAATATCTTCCGACGGCACAACTGCCGTTTTGCCTTCTTCTAAAGCTGAACTCTTCGCTCAAACTTTTGCTTCTAATTCAACCTTAGACGATTCCGGAGCTGTTCCTTCTCCTTCAACCCCCTCCAACTCATTTATGCCTAGAATTATAATTTCTTCTAAAGATGTCATTTCTGCTTTCTCTGAGCTTAACACTAAGAAGGCGTACGGTCCTGACGGTGTCCCTCCTGTGGTTCTCAAAACTTGTGCTTCCGAGCTTGCACCCTGCCTTGGTAAACTTTTTCGTCTATGTCTTTCTACTTCAACCTTCCCTTCTTGCTGGAAACGTGAGCGCTCATTCAGTCTGTGCCGAAGAAGGGGGATCCCTCTCAACCCTCTAACTATCGTCCTATTTCTTTAACCTTCGTTCTTTCTAAAGTTTTTGAATCTATCCTTAACAGGAAGATTTGGAAACATCTCAATTCTTCCAATCTTATCTCTGATCGCCAGTATGGCTTTCGTAAGAAAAGCTCTACTGTTGATCTCCTTTCCCTTCACTCTGACTCTTGGCCCTCCTCTCTTCGGCATTTCGGTGAATCTTTTGCTGTTGCGCTAGACATATCGAAAGCTTTCGATAGAGTCTGGCACAAAGCTTTGATTTCCAAACTTCCCTCTTTCGGAATCTATCCTTCTCTCTGTGACCTTTCTCTGATTTCCTTTCCGGTCGTTCTATAGCAGCAGTTGTAGACGGCCACCGCTCTTCTTTTAAATCTATTAATAGTGGTGTTCCTCAAGGATCTGTCCTATCCCCAACACTTTTTCTACTTTTCATTAATGACCTTCTTTCTGTTACTTCATCTCCTATCCACTCCTATGCTGATGACTCCACCCTTCATTACTCTTTTCAGTTTGAAAGGCGCCCCTCTCAACAACAGTTACTAGATGCAAGGAGGGTTGCCTTGGAGCAGCTGACCTCTGATCTATCTCGTATTTCAAATTGGGGCAGAGAGAACATGGTTGTTTTCAATGCCACCAAAACTCAATTCCTCCATCTCTCTACTCGACACAATCTTCCACACAACTATAATATCTTCTTCGAAAACACTCAACTCAGACCTTCATCTGTTCTTAATATTCTTGGTGTTTCCTTTTTCTCGTGATATTTCTTGGAAAGATCACATTACCTCTCTTTCTAAACAAGCTTCTAAGAGGTTGGGTGTTCTGAGGCGCCTTCAGTATTTTTTCACTCCACCCCAGTTGCTTGCACTGTATAGGGGTGTTGTTCGCCCCTGTATGGAGTATGCGTCACACATCTGGGGTGGTTCCACTCACACAGCTCTCCTGGAAAAGGTGAAGTCTAGGGCTTTTCGTCTTATCAACTCTCCTGCTCTCACTGATTCTCTCCAATCTCTTTCTGCCCGTCGAATTGTTGCGTCACTCTCTCTATACTATCGCTATTACAATGGACACTGCTCTTCTGAACTCTCTCGTCGCATACCTCCTCCACTGAGAAGGGCTCGTGTGACTCGACTTTCTACTCAGTCTCATCCTTTCTCTGTCCAACTCTCTGACCCCAGACTTAACCGCTATGCTCAATCTTACATGTACTCTACTGGTAAAGTCTGGAACACACTCCCTTCTTCTATTTTTCCTATGACCAGGCTTCCGTCTTTCCCACTAACTCTTTTGGAACTTTGGTAGGCCTCTGGCCTTTGCCCACCAGAGGTGATATAAAATATATATATATATATATATATATATATATATATATATATATATATATATATATATATATATATATATATATATATATATATATATATATATATATATATATATATATATATATATATATATATATATATATATATATATATATATTGGTAGGGAATAATTTGATTCTGAATTTCTTAGTAATAAACGTTAAGCGAATGACAATTAAGTTTTCTTATTCGGAAAGTGGCACGTACCTATTTACATTGCATGTATTCTGTAAGTTTATTCATTTTTTTTTTCTGATAGAATACAACACGTTTGCTTTTCTTCTATTCTCTTCCTACTCAGAGCAAATACAGTTATTTGTTTGAAAAACACATTCGTGTAACCTTATAAGTAAATTAGTAATGAATACAAAATATTCCTTTCTGGCCCCTAAGTACATTGTGGAAGATAAGGATCCATCCGTGATTCAGTTAACTGTTAGGGTATTTTATCCAGCAGCCAACAATATATAATCCGTTCTTAATCATTTATCTTCTCTGAAATGAGAATAAAATATGGCGTACAATATTTCTGAAGCTAAAAATTAAATATCGAATATTACAAAATCATATTTAAATTCAATACTATTACTTAAAAGACCAATGAGAGCTTAAAAAATATTTCCTTCCTTCTGGTCCACATTCCTTTTACGAATACTTTATCTATTCGTAACGAAGGCTTTGTTTATGGGACAGACAATAACAAACAGAAAGACTGACTTTTTATGATTTCACTGATATTCTAATGTAAAGAAAAGCTTCAGTGTTTCCTTGACGTATGGCAGCATGGAATGAGTTTCGTTTTAATAATATTTATAAACAAATCTTTGGGGCCAGTAAGGGGATTCTTTGAGTCCTCTTTTGGTATGTTTTATATCGAGTTCTATGAAGTAAGACTCTTGAGCACTCTGCCTCTTTATTATGTACGGTAGAATGGGTCAGATATGTAGAGTTTTTTAAAGAGCAAATTTTCTTGCAACTCAATAGTTTTATTACAAGGTAATAAATTTACCGTTGAAAAGCAGAGAGATGGTTTCATAGCATTTTTAGGTCTGCAAATTATACATGATCATATAGGATTATTCACAGACCAAACATTTGCCATGCATTTTTGCATACTTTGATTTTATGAAATAAAAGGTCATTTTTAATGTTTTTAAAGCTCTTTTAAGCTTTCTTTGAGGACGAGAATTTTTGCTTAATTAATGTCTTTCGTAACCTAAGTTATGATGATGAAACCTTCAATGGAATTTATAAACGTGCCAAAAAGAAAGTTTAAGATACGTTCCACATTCTGAATACTAAGTTGAGAGTGCAATGCTGTTGTCATACTCTAATGGCATCCTGTCTTTACAGTTTTTACTTAAGCCAATTTAATATCTTCAAATCATTTTTTAGTATCCAAACACTGCACAATTTGTTTATAAGAAATAATAATTATAACATCATGGTTGAAGGAGGTGCATATAAAATTCATTGTGCAACTTGCAATCCCTATATTGAGAAAACTTTTAAGTTTTTGGAAGTTTAGAGAGTCACTCTGCATAAGAACGATGTAAATTTACTTTTAAACATGTGACTGATTGCATAAAATGGACCAAATCCGAATTAATTTTCTCTTCTAAGAAGATCTAGAAACAAACTAGTTGAGTCGTATTTCACAGTCACTACAAACGATTTTAACACTCAGAGGGATTTTTCTCTTTGCATCAAATTGAATTAAAATTCATCAAACCTCATGAGATGCTTTTCCTATAGTCGTACGTCAAGGTTCAATTTTTCAAGTGCTAAATTTATAACGTTATTCTACAGAACACGCGCGCCTCTGTGTGTGTTTGTGTGTGTGTATGCGTGTGTGTGTGTGTGTGTGTGTGTGTGTGTGTGTGTGTGTGTGTGTGTGTGTGTGTGTGTGTGTGTGTGTGTGTGTGTGTGTGTGTGTGTGTGTGTGTTTTGATAAAGATTACAAGTGAGGAGTCGAAACAAACTCATTTTTAATGATTTATATATATATATATATATATATATATATATATATATATATATATATATATATATATATATATATATATATATATATATATATATATATATATATATATATATATATATATATATATATATACCACCAGGAAATGGAAGGTTGAGTTATCGGCATTACAAGAAAGACCATCGATTTGTTACCCAGTATTCCAAGTGTTACAATTATCACATTAAATACGGTATTTAAAAAGTGAAATATCTGTCTAAAACACTTGCTCTTGACAGTCTAAAAATGATATCTAAATTCTAGAGTAGTCTAAAAATGATATCTAGATTCTAGAGTAAGATAAGTGAGAACAGACACAAATTATGAAGATGAGAAGATATCGAAAGCTTTTAATAAACGCACAAACAATAACAAATTATTTTTTTTAGCTGACGTCTCTAAAAACTTTTAAAAAAAACATCACAAAAAAACACCGTGTAGATTGTTTCTGACGATATTTTTTCTATCGATATTTTTTACGTCGATATTTTATTTTAATCGATACTTTTACACCTATAATTTTTTTTTATACCTATAATTTCTTTACAACAAATTTCAGTTTACCTTTGACTGTCATTGTATCCGTTGTTGTTGTTCTTTAAATATGAATCTTCAAGATATAAGTGTAATTTGTTCTAGTGATTGGTCTCTTCTTGCATATATATATATATATATATATATATATATATATATATATATATATATATATATATATATATATATATATATATATATATATATATATATATTTTATTTGTGATGTAATACGGTCCTAGGCTAGTATGTCGTGCCAACGTTCTTGTGTAGGTTAGGCCTCTTTTACGGCAACTTCGGTAGTTCAGGTTATGATAAGTCGAATTAGGTTCTGCTACAAAAATAAGTAATAATAATTGTGTGTATGTCTGGTGTAATAGCCTCTAATTCTCGCCAACGTTCTTGTTTAGGTTAGGCCTCTTCAATATTTTCGATTATCGATATTTTCTGAAAATCGAAAGTCAGAAACAATCTACACCTTTACCATATATATATATATATATATTATATATATATATATATATATATATATATATATATATATATATATATATATATATATATATATATATATATATATATATATATGGTAAAGGTTAAGAAGCTTTCTGAGTTTCGATATTTGGAAAATATCGATATATCGAAACATCGATATGCCAATTCAAATATTATTCTAATTATTTTTATAATTATTATTATTTAGTTTTCTAGCGTACTTAGTTCGACTTATCATAACCTGAACTACCGAAGTTGCCGTAAAATACAGGCCTAACCTATACAAGAACGTTGCAATGAGATACCGATTAAAATCGAAATTTCAAAACATCGATATAAAAAATATCGAAGCTAAGAAAGCTTCTTAACCTAAGCCATATATATAATATATATATATATATATATATATATATATATATATATATATATATATATATATATATATATATATATATATATATATATATATATATATATATATATATATATATATATATATATATATATTCGAGGGAGAGCCAAAAGAAAACTGTAAATGTTCATTATAATGGAATACATTGAGCATATTATTAATTTTACGTAATCTCTGAGGAGTCATACAAAAGTGTTACATCGCTTTGGGGGGGAATGGAATACCTCTAGCAAAGAAATCCGGGGTTGACCGTTGGAGCACGTGCACCGTCTGCTTCACTTCTTTTGTCGGACTTGAAATGATTCCTCTCCAAGAGGCTCTCTTGCCAGCCCAGAAACGTGAAAATCACTTGCTGTCTTGCTGTGAGGTCAGGTGGTGAATACGACGAATGGAGAAAACATTTGAGAAATTTTGTATGGTTGCAATAGTCGCACGGGAAGTATCGGGGAGAGGGAGTGGGGGGTGAACATTATCATGTTGTAACAAAAACCTTTACACTACAAAAATTGACCTAACGAATCGTTGGGACAAGTGGAAAAATGTCACGACAAATTTTTTCAGTTATTTTCTTATAAGAAAATAAATTGGTGAAGCAGCTTTATGATTAACATGTCTTTTCTCTATTGAAACTTTTACTGTGACATTTTTGTCACTTATCCCAACGATTAGTTAAGACAATTTTTGCAGTGTACTAAGAAGTCCAAGGATTTTTAACGTGATTGAAGGACAGTCGATCCTGGAGATCGGAAATACGTAGCACCAGTCCCAGTTTCCCCCTAACGAATGTAGTGATCCAAAATGACCCCTCGTTCATCCAAACAGAAAGTTTGCTTCTCCTTTCAAGCCTATGGTTGTGTGCGGAAGACACTTCTCGAGAAGTGCTTTGACGTCACCTTTTTTCTAGTTCATGGTAGCGGACCCAAGTTTCATCCGAGGTGACAATTCGTTGAAGGAAGCCATCATCTTCAGCTCCCAAATAGCGGCAAAAGCTCCTCGCTGATATCAACACATTGCCTCAAGTCAAGTTGGTAAGGACACCCACCTTGCAAAAACTTTATTGAACTGTAGAACCACAAGAACAATATAGTGTGCTGAGCCATGAGTCCATGACCCATATGCATACAGGGGGCCATTTCATTTATTGTTCGGAGCTTATTATCCCTCAACATGATTTCCACAATCAACTGTTACCAAATTTTAGTTCCTTTTTAAGATTTTTTTTTGACTCGCCCTAGCTCATATATATATATATATATATATATATATATATATATATATATATATATATATATATATATATATATATATATATATATATATATATATATATATATATATATATATATATATATATATATATATATATATATATATATATATATAACAATTTCAAGGCGAAATATGAAACATTTGGAATATTAGTAAGTTTTGATGTTTTGAATAATAATTAATTAAACTTGGCCAATTTGAGAGAGAGAAAAAAAAAAGTCTGTGCTGCATCTTAATTAACTGGTGAATGCTGAATGTAGTTAGTTGCACTACTAGCGCAATATTATCCTTCATTCATAACCACAATTGAATATTATTATTATTATTATTATTATTATTATTATTATGTAGTAGCAGTAGCAGTCATTAGTTAATTTTAAATGTACTAACAAAAGTTTTATCAACTAATTAAAATAATAAAAGACGAATAATCTAATAACACTGACAGTGAATCACATATCCATAAATCAAGACCTGTAAGGCAGACGTATTCTAATTTGAATATAGAGAAGACACACAGACCTGCTCAATATATATATATATATATATATATATATATATATATATATATATATATATATATATATATATATATATATATATATATATATATATATATATATATATATATATATATATATATATATAACTTAGGCGTGCAACTTTTGCACGATGCATGCACTAGATCTAATTAACCCTTTAGGTACACCTCAACCCCCTTTAACACTTTCACCCCTTTTTAACCCTTTCACACCCCTTTTTTCCCCCCTTTTTATGAATTTTTTTTTTTTTTATTTTTTTTTTTTATTTATATATATATATATATATATATATATATATATATATATATATATATATATATATATATATATATATATATATATATATATATATATATATATATATATATATATATATTTATTTTTTTTAAGTTTTATTTTTTATTATCGATATTTTTTATATCGATATTTTGAAATTTAAATTTTAATTAACATTTTTTTTTTTTTTTTTTTTTTTTTTTTTTTTTTTTTTTTTTTTTTTTTTTTTTTTTTGTACTTTTTCATTTTAAGATGAATGTTAAAGATATAGGTTTAATTTGTTCTACAGATTGGTGTCAATAATATATATATATATATATATATATATATATATATATATATATATATATATATATATATATATATATATATATATATATATATATATATATATATATAATGGTGTAATACAGCAGTAGGCCTGTATCCCTATCGGTTTGGCCTGTCGGTCGTTGAGTTAAGACGCTAGAAAACTAAATAACAATAATAATTAAAATAATAATAACAATAGTAGCAATAATAATAATATTAACAGGTATAAATGAAATGAAAGCTAAATAATAATAATAAATGTCAAAAAATTGAATTGATAATTTAATATTTGATGTTTAGATATATCGATATTTCCAAATATATCAAACAGATTATATTTATATTATATATATAATATATATATATATATAATATATATAATATATATATATATATATATATAATATATATATATATATATATATATATATATATATATATTATATATATATATATATATATAATATATATATATATATATATATAGGAACCGACCGGGGCTGGAATTTGGCCGGGGCCGGGGCCCAAATTTATGGCCGGGGTTTGCCTTAAAATTTGTAAAGAGGTCAAAAGCACTGAAATTTTAGGTTAAGAAAATTAGATATAAGGTTTATTTAATTGTAAGGAAGGAGTAGAATAGCCAACATTCACTTAAATTAATGATTATATGCATTTTCTTTAAAAAAAAATCAGAAAATTACCGTTTTGTATAGTTAAAGTTTAAAAAAAAAAAAAAAAAAAAAAAATTATTCTAATTCATAATAGTGATTTAACACGTTTACCTAGGTAAGACCCAAAGGTAAAGTTTGAAAAAATGTAAGATATAAAATTATCAATTTAACCTGTATTTATACATATCATTGTTATTTTATTGCCATGTATCAAACTTGTATCATTTAGCTGCATTATTTAAAAATTATTATTTTGTTTATACTTTCAGTCAATATGGCTAAAAGATCAGCTTCTGCAGTATATTTGAATACTTTACAATGTTTCAGGATAGGCTCGAAATAGCTAAATGTTAACATCTGCAGTCAGAAAATTAGAAGAGAACCTCCGGGTGCTACAAGTAAAAAAAATTTCAACCAAATCTTTTTGGAGTATCTAAAATCAAAACACAAAGATGAACATTCACTAGCAGAAAAGGAGCGGTCAAAAGAAACAGAAAAGAAAAAAATCTTAATTTTCTTATATTTTGTTTGAAATTTTTTGTTATTATTTGAATGATTGAGCTGAAATTTTCAAAATATGTGAATTTTTTCACGAAGTTCTGAGTTGATTTCGAGCATTTTTTGAGTCTATAACGGTTTGAAACTTATTTGGACCCAAAGTTGAAAAAAATGAATAACTGGGTCAAACCACTGGTCCACATGAGCTGAAAATTTAACTGAATACCTTTGCCCCAATTTCTTGCATTGGTGGGAATAGATTTTTAATATCACGTCTAGAAATTTTTTTTTTGCAAAAATCGTACCCTTCTGGAAAAAATGATTTAAAAAAAAAAACGCTACCTACTATTTTTTTTTTATTTGTGAATATTGTTTAGAAGAGGAACAGGGCAACAATTTTTATTTAGTGCATTTTTAAATGCCCTTTGTTTGAAGCGAGATATAGCCCTCAAACTTTGGGAATTTTTGAAATTTGGCCAAAAATGGACCTTTTTGAAGGCTATATCTCAAAACCAACGAATCTCATCGAATAAAGTACATAGAGGAATTTGTAGCCCCACCCCTCCTCTATACACACCAAAAATAGGAAATGTTATAGTTGTATTTTTTAAAAAAAGATTTTGTCTGAAAAGGTGGATTTTTTTAGTTCAAAAAATTTTTTTTCTATAGTTGGTCAGTTTTTGGCTTATAACATTTTTTCTATAAATCTGGAAACAAAATCTATTAAGGCTTTTGTAGCCCATATAATTTCGAATAAATAGTCCAACTTTCAGCTCATTATAAAAAGTGGTTTGGCACCACCATTCTATTGAAAAAGGGTAAAAATTTCCAAAAAAAAAAAAAAATTTTTTTTTTTTTAACCGTAATAGACTCGGAAAAACGCTAGAAATTGACTTTTCCTACCGGTAAAAAATCTATATACACTGAAAGTTTCAGCAGAATCGGCTGAAAATAAAAAAAAAATTTTTTTTTTTTTTTTTTTTTAATTTGCCATTTTAACCCCGGCCGGCAACCCCGGTTTTCCCTGATTTTTAGCCGGGGCCGGGGCCGGGGCCGGGGTCAGTAAAATGGCCGGGGTTGGCCGGGGCCGGGGCCGGGGCCGGGGCCCCGGTCGTTCCTATATATAGTATATATATATATATATATATATATATATATATATATATATATATATATATATATATATATATATATATATATATGTGTGTGTGTGTGTGTGTGTGTGTGTGTGTGTGTGTGTGTGTATGTGCGTGTGTGTGTGTCTGTAATGGGACGATTAATCGTCATCGTCAAATTGGTTCCGATTATTTTGCTGATAAATTTCCATATATTTTTTTAAAAATCTCTCTCTGCCCCACCTTCTATTGAGAGTGAAAGACTGCTAAGATGTAGGAGCCTAAGACGAATTCTAATTACATTAGAACTGAGGAAAAGACCGTCTCTGCATCGCAATTAAAACAGCTCTAAATTTAAAGTACAAAAATTTTGCATGTATGTTATGTTCTAACATATTAAAATTTTTAAAATCAATATTTTGAAGTTGCTATTATACAGGGTGTCCGTCCCACTAGCTCTTGGCCCGTAATAAATTATGTGCTTATAGATTTCAAAGTACTGTTCATATAAACATCTTCAATGAATTCGTAAATCATTTGATTAAGAGTAACTCCGTACTGGATATTTTCAGCAGAATGGAGCCACTTTCCACACGTCTAATGCCAGCATGTAATGAAATTGAGTTCCTTCTTTGAAAATCGAGTCACTTTTAAGGAACTTTGGCAACTAAGGTCTTCTGACCTTACCCCGTCGGATTTCTTTCTAATGGGTATGAAATGGAAAGAGTATCACAACAAGCCACGTACTCTCATGAAACTGAAAGACAACATTCGCCAGGCAATTGACTCTATGACGTCCAATATGTTAGCAGCAGCAACCTTCCGTTCATGGAAAAGGGTGTGTAGGCATCCTTTGATACTAATAGCAATCACTTCCAACACATGTTATGTCAGAATGATTCTCACACACCAAAGTTTGTTCGTGGCAAATTTTATTAACTTATGACCATTATTTTGATATCTATAAGGGCATATCTGGGGTCGAAAAGAAGTGGGACACCCTGTACTGCTTATTAAAATTACATGTATTTACACATTTGAATAAAAAATAACGAAAAGACAATTCAATTCTTCCTTATTATTAAACTGTTAAATTTATTAAAATAATGGAAATGTTTAAAATATACTTTTTCAATTTCATCGTCAAAATCAAAATTGATACAATCGTCATCGTCATAAAAATCCTATTCGTTCCATCACTAATATATATATATATATATATATATATATATATATATATATATATATATATATATATATATATATATATATATATATATATATATATATATATATATATATATCAGGGGCGTGCGGTGAAATTTTTGAGTGGGTAAGCTGTGTATAAATAAATATATGCAGCATACCAAGCTCTGTTATGCATCTCATTCTTACATAGGAAACACTCGGATTTATAAATTCAACTCAAGAAATATTATCTGTTGCATAAGGTGAATATAGTTTCATAATCTGTTGAAATTGGGTAAGCGCCGTTTACCTAGCATACCATGAATGATCGCCTCTGATATATATTATATATATATATATTATAGGTAAAGGTGGAGATTGTTTCTGAGTTTCGATTGTTAAAAATATCGAAAATCGAAAATATCGGAGAAGCCTATCGTAAACAAAAGTTGTCAGAGGTACGAGGTACTATTACTAGACATAGACACAATTATTATTACTTACTTTTCTAGCAGAACCTAATTCGACTTATCATAACCTGAACTACCGAAATTGCCGTAAAAAGAGGCCTAACCTACACAAGAATTTGCCGTAAAAGAGACCTAACGTACACAAGAACGTTTGCACGACATAGTAGCCTAGGCTAAGTATAGGTATGAAAATATCGATTATCAGAAATATTGATATATATATATATCGAAACTCAGAAACAATCTCCACCTAAGCCATATATATATATATATATATATATATATATATATATATATATATATATATATATATATATATATATATATATATATATATATATATATATATATATATATATATATATATAAAGACAAAAATAGAGCGAGGGAAACAAACCTGCTATTTTCAAAACAGCCCTGTCAGCCGGGTCCAACTGTAAAATACTCAGTGGCTTGTCCTTAGCCCATTCGTCAAGCGATTGTCGGTCGAACTCCATATTAAATGCTATTTATAATGCTGCACTCGATTACCATCATTTCACAATTTAATTAATACCATAAATGTAAGTGAATTAATTAACCAACAATAAAAATAAAACCACTTTTTCCTTATACTTAAATACACTCCACGTTTTAAAGGAACACAACCCAACACTAGCCTACGAAATCAATACAGCCAATGCTATGAATCAGGTATATACATTCGTGAGCGAATAAAACACTAACACATAACGACGATCAATATAATTCAATAAATTATATAAACTGTATTTGGGCGTGCCCTTATCACAGGTTCAGGGCACTGGGCACTTTCAACGTGTTATACCCTAAAAATGAGAGACTCACAAATCCTTCCTCCTCGAATATAGAGTAGCAACTGATGATGAATTTCGTGAAACTATTTATTTCAACGAATTCAGAGCTGCCAACCAAAGCGTGATGCGTGATGCGTGATTCTCTTCAAATATGTTTGGTATTTTTGGTTTTATATATTATAATAATGTATACATAGTCGATTATTATTATTATTATTATTATTATTATTATTATTATTATTATTATTATTATTATTATTATTACGGTATTATACTAACGGTAAAGCAATAAACTTGGTAATCTCTCTTCATTACATTATCGCTTTTTTATCTAATCGTTTTACATTTGATAAAAACAAATAGTACCTTTAATTGTTAATAATAATAATTATAATAATTTCTAATAAAAATTTGCTTACACACACACACACACACACACACACACACACACACACACACACACACACACACACAAACGGACAAACTTTTCATATTTGAAAAGAAAATAATACACCGACAAGTATTACATATTAATTGTTTACAAAATTTTTAGAATAGGAATTTTGAATCTTCGAAATTAAGATATATATATATATATATATATATATATATATATATATATATATATATATATATATATATATATATATATATATATATATATATATATATATATATATATATAATATATATATATATATATATATATATATATATATAGGTCAGACTTCGGTTTAAACCAGGGACATATTTTAAAAACTACTGAACGCACGTAAAAAAGGATTATATTTTTAGAATCCTTGTCGAATTTCAGGTAGGAAAAGTATAAAATGTTTGAAAATAAAAAAAAATAAAATAAAAATGGTTTTGTACGACAATTGATGACGTAACAAGAAAATTGATGACTTTACAAACTTAAAATCTGGTGTTATACTGAGCATTTGTCTACGGGGGCTCCGCCCCCGTACCCCCGACCCGTGAGTGATGATAATACTGTAGACAACTTTTCCTGTCAACGATTTGGGGTATTTCCCATTTTTTCCAATTTCGAAAAAATTGAAAAAAAAACGGACATTGCCAAGACGTACGATTCTCGCGAGAGTTAAAAATAAGTAAACTTTACTTATATAAACTTTATTATTATAAGAATTTATTTTTTATTTCCCAATTTTTCCTACCCTAAATTCGACAAGGATTCCAAAAATATAAACCTTTTTTACGTAAATTTAGTAGTCTTTTAAATATGGTTTAAACCGAAGTCTTGCCATATATATATATATATATATATATATATATATATATATATATATTATATATATATATATATATATATATATATATATATATATATATATATATATATATATATATATATATAGGTCAGCCTGCACTTTAACATACTTAAATATTTAAAAAAGTACTGAACGTAAGTAAAAAAGGATAACATTTTTGGAATCTTTGTCGAATTCTGGGTATGAAAATTATAAAATATTTGAAAATAAATGTAAAAAAAAAAAAAAATGTTTTTGTACGACAATGATGACGTAACAAACTACAACTGATGAAGTAACAAACTTAAATTTGGTGTTATACCGAACATTTGTCTACGGGGGGCTCTGCCCCCCGTACCCCCCGACCCGTGAGTGATGATGATACTGTAGACAACTTTTCCTGTCGACGATTTGGGTTATTTCCCATTTTTTCCAATTTCGAAAAAATTGAAAAAAAACGGACATTGCCAGGCGTACGATTCTCGCGAGAGTTAAAAATAAGTAAACTTTACTTATATAAACTTTACTATTATAAGAATTTATTTTTTATTTCCCAATGTTTCATACCTAAAATTCGACAAGGATTCTAAAAATATAAACCTTTTTTACTTACGTTCAGTACTTTTTTAAATATTTAAGTATGTTAAACTGCAGTCTGGCCATATATATATATATATATATATATATATATATATATATATATATATATATATATATATATATATATATATATATATATATATATATATATATATATATATATATATATATATATATATATATATATCAGCATCGTTCACAGACAGAGCATTATTCAAAGAGGTGTTAGATCAATAAAAGAATAAGAGAAACCTCACAAGTCCCACCAAACGAAAAATTAGTAGGTGAGTAAAGACGTGGGTGGCCAGACTTCGGATTGAGCCAGCAACATATTTCAAAAACTACTGAACCTACGTAAAAAAGAATTACATTTTTAGAATCCTTATCGAATTTCAGGTAGGAAAAATTGGGAAATAAAAAATAAATTTTTATAATATTAAAGTTTATATTAGTAAAGTTTACTTATTTTTAACTCTCGCGAGAATCGTACGCCTGGCAATGTCCGTGTTTTTCATTTTTTTCGAAATTGGAAAAAATGGGAAATACCCCAATCGCCGACCGGAAAAGTTGTCTACAGTATCATCATCACTCACGGGTCGGGGGTACGGGGGGCAGTGCCCCCGTAGACAAATGTTCGGTATAGCACCAAATTTAAGTTTGTTACGTCATCAGTTGTCGTACAAAACTTTTTTTTTTTTATTAATTTATTTTCAAACATTTTACACTTTTTCTAATTCGACAAGGATTCTAAAAATATAATTCTTGTTTACGTAGGTTCAGTAGTTTTTGAAATATGTTGCTTGCTCAAACCGGAGTCTGACCGACGTGGGTTTTAGTAATTGAGATTAAATTCACAGAAGATGGAAGAGAATTACACAAAACAGAGATGACTGTGAAAGAGGCATCACAGTGGACAAGCCTGAAGTTCCCTATGTCCACATAATGCATTCCTTGCGCTACGAGGCTGTCATAAAGGCGGATGTATACGAGTGTACAGTTCCCTCGAGAACTTTCTGCTATAGTACATATAGGAACTAACGTTACGTCGCAAAGATAAAAGGTCAAGTGAATTAGAAAAAGCGGAATAATTTATAGGTCTTTTAACCTTTGACTCAACCCTATAAAAAAGACCGATGAAACCTGAGCCACCTCAGATATGGAAGGAGTACTCCATTCAAGGACGGATGAGGCCCTTGTATAATTGGAGTAACTGCGAAGAAGGAAAAAAAATTCTCGTAGCCTAAACAGAACTCCCAGCTTCTTTGAGTCAGCCTTAGCAACCTTTGTGATATGTTTTTTCCAAGACATTTTTTTTGTTTATGTGAAGGCCAAGGATGCTTATACTGTCAATAGAAGAGATTGGAGAACCATCGAAAAAATTCGAAAAGTTAGGAGGTGTCTTTGAGAGGGAGATTTTAAGAAATTGTGTTTTTAAAGAGTTGAATTTCACAAGGTTGAGACGACCCCACTTGGAAATTCTATTCATTAAGAATGGAATAGGAAAGATGAACACGAGAGGCAACTCAAGAAGCAAAAGAGGGAACAGATTTGAAATGAGTAGAAGAAAGAAGGGTCGAGTCATCGGCATATGAATGGATAGGGTTAGATGAGCAGCTGAGAAGTTCATTAATGAAAAGTAGGAATAGAATAGGAGATAAGACATAACCCAGAGGAGCTCCAGTATTGACAGGAAATGAAGAAGAAGCCACCCTATCAACAACAGCCGAAATGGAGCAATTAGAAAGAACACTAGGCATAAATAAGCAAAGAAAAGGAGAAAACCCAAAGGAGGGGAACTTGGAAGCAGTGAAGCATGCCATATCCTGTCAAATGCCTTAGGATATGTCAAGCCCTTCAACGCAAGTCTCCCCATGGTCCCTAAGGGCAGAAGACCATAAATATGTGAGATAGGAAAGCAAATTACCAGCAGACCTAGAAAGTCGAAAGCCATACAGATGATTAGAAAGAGGGAAATGGGATTTCAGATGATCCAAGAAATGAGAGTTGAGAAGGATTTTAAAGATCTTAGACGGAAACAAGTGAGAGGTATAGGGCGATAGTTAGAAGGATCAAAGCTGCTACCTTTCTTCCGAATAGTCTGGAACTAACGCGCGGTTCCAACACTGAGGAAACTACTAGTATTGAGTTATAGAAAGAAAAGCTAAACGAGAGAAGGAGCTAGCTCAGAAGCACACTCCCTTAAAACTCGGGGAGGAATGCCATACAGGCCGCTTGTCTTCCTAACGTTCATAAATTTCACAGGTAAAGGCATGGGACATCTGAGAGGATAATAAGTAGGAGGAGGATTGCCAGAGTCGTCCAGGGTTGAATTAGAGTAAAACAGGAGGTCCAAAGAGATTAGCTTTTTCAGCTGGGATGTTAGCAACAGAACCATCAGAGCGAATATATATATATATATTATACATATATATATATATATATATATATATATATATATATATATATATATATATATATATATATATATATATATATATATATATATATATATATATATATATATATATATATATATATATATATATATATATATATATATATATATATATATATATATATATATATATATATATATATATATATATATATATATATATATATATATATATATATATATATATATATAAAAATAATTATTTCTTATTCAAGCTATTCAAAAAATGAATCAAACCTTAAACAACAAATTAATAACTTTCAAAACTTTATTCATCCGCAACATCTGCGTTTAATAATTGCGGATGCGGATATTGCAAAATCATAAACTGTGGATGCTGATGCTGATGTCACTTACATCACTAATATATATATTACCTGTCATGAGCAAAGCTCAAAGGCCTACCAATATTTCCAACAGAGTTAGGAAGTAGTCAGATAGTCAGAATCAGGGCCAAATTAAAGACCGACATGTTCCAATACACGACGTTTGACGGTGAACAAGTTAAAAAATATATAAACGGAGTTGGGAAAATATATAAATGGAGTGTATTCCAGACTTTACCAGTAGAGTGCATGTAAGATAGAAAAGAGTGGTTTAGTTTTTGTTTGGATAGTTGTAAAGCAAAAGAATGAGACCATGTAGAAAAGCGTGTCTCTCAAGTCCTTCTCTACAAAGAATGTAAGCGACTGAAGATGTCAGAAGAGGCAATAGTATAGAAAGAGTGACGCAACATTTCGACGGGCAGAAAGAAACTGGAGAGTGTTGGTGAGAACAGCAAAGTTTTAAAGACGAAAAGCTCTAAGCACGACCTTTTCAAGGAGGGCTGTGTGGGTGGAACCACCCCAGTTAATTAAGGAATACTCAATACAGAACACGCGTATAAAGAGTCAGTAACTGAGATGGTGTGAAGAAATTATGAAGGTTTCTCAGAAAACTTTGCCGTCTAAGTGTCATAACGGTAGTGATTGACTTACATGTTTGAGGCGTCTGTTCGATCCCACTTTCGGATCCTTGGAAGAACCTACCTGAAAAGTTAGTCTCCTCGAACAGGGCAATGCTCGTGAGATGGGAACTTTTATTAAACACAAATACAACAACAACAAAAATTAACCTCTGACAAGCTAGAAAGAGAAGTAATGTGATTCACCCAAGAATTATCACAAGAAACCGAGAATAATAAGGACAGACGAAGGTTTGAGTATTGTATTTTCGAAGTGGAAAGATGAAGGAACTGAGTTTTTGAGGCATTGAAAAATGACCATGTCTTCTCTGCCCCACTTAGAAATTCGATAAAAATCAGAGGTTAGTTGTTCTAAGGCCACCCTCATAACGTCAATTAGTTGCTGTTTTGTGGGAATGTCTTTCAAAACGAAAGGAGTAATGGAGGGTGGAGTTATTGACATAGAAGTAGACAGGCGATGAAATAATAGAGAGAAGGTCATTAATAAAAAGTAAAAAAAAGAACACCACTATTAATATATTTAAAGGAAGAACGAAGGCAGTCCATAACAACTGCTATATAACGACCAGAAAGGATATCAGAGAGAAGGATACATACCAGGGGAGGGAAGTTTAGAAATTAAAACTTTGTACCAGACTCAAACGAAGGTTTTGAAATGTCTAGCGCTACAGCAAAGTATTCCCCGAAATGCCGAAGAGCAGAGGATCAAGAGTCAGTGGGAAAAGGAAGAAGATCACCAGTAAATCGTTCCTTACGAGACTCATACTGGCAATCAGAGATAAGATTAGAAGATTTAATAAGATGTTTCAATATCTTCCTGTTAAGAATAGATTCGAAAATTATAGGAAGAAAAAGTTTAAAGAAATGGCAAGATAGTTTGAGGATCGAGTGGGGTCTCTTTTTTTTGACACAAGGTAAATGAGTTTAAGTTTCCAGCAAGAAGAGAAGGTTGAGATAAAAAGGCAGAGACAAAGTGCTCTAATAAGGTAGAGTGCATGTTCAGAAGCACAAGTTTTGATTACCATAAGAAGGGATTCCATCAGTTTTAAGCTCAGAGTGAGCAGAAATTGATATTTTTAGAATAAATTACAATGTTAGGCATAAAAAAGTTGTTGTAGGGGGTTGAAGAAGGAGGCAAAGGTTTTTGCGAAGAGATTTGCTTTAGAAGAAGGCAAAATGGCAATTATGCTGTCGGAATAAACAAGAGGAGGGAAAGAGGAATAAGCCAAGTTACAGCTGATATTTTTATCATTATCCCAGAAAGGACGTGAGGAAGAGGAACCTGAAAGATTATTGCATTTTCAACGGAGAAGAGCGTTTTTAGTGTTACAGGGAATAGATTTTACTTGACTCTGGAATGAAATATAAGTTGTAAGAGTTCCTGAAGTTTGAAAACAACGGTAATCCTTGAAGACAGCATCCTTGCAGAGAAAGGTTTGTTAGGTTTAGTTAAAGGAAAATAATAAGGTAAATAATATGGAATGTACTCCATTATTCCGGAGAGAATCACCTCGGTTAAGTGCTTGCTCTATGCACTCCAAAGGACTCCTCCCACAGAAACAATAAACATTTCAATGGAAAAATCAGAAAAGTTTAATCTTACTATATATATATATATATATATATATATATATATATATATATATATATATATATATATATATATATATATATATATATATATATATATATATATATATATATATATCCCTTCTATTTAAAGTTTTCGAATTTATCCTTAATAAGAAGATTCTGAAAATAATCAATTCTTCTAATCTTATCTCTGATCGCCAATAAGGCTTTCGTAAAAAAAGCTCAACTGGTGATCTTCTTTCCCTTCTCTCTGATTTTTGGTCCTCCGTTCCTCGGTGTTTCGCTGAATCTTTCGCTATGGAGCTAGATGTTTCGAAAGCCTTCGATGAAGCTGGCACAAAGCTTTGATCTTCAAACTTCCCTTTTTCGGAATTCATCCTACTCTCTGATTTCGTTTCTGGTCATTCTATAGCAGCTGTTGTAGACAGCCACCGTTCTCCAATTAAATCTATATATAGATGTATGCCTAAGGGATCTGTCCTATCTCTAACTCTTTTTCTACTTTTCATCAATTATCTTCTCTCTGTTATTTCATCACCTATCCACTCCTATGCTGATGACTCCACCCTCATTACTTTTTTCACTTTGAAAGACGCCCCTTAATTCCAACAGTAGCCTTGGAGCAACTGATTTTTCTCGTATTTCAAAATGGGGCAGAGAAAGCATAGTCGATTTCAATCAATTCCTCCATTTCTCTACCCGACACAATCTTCCACACAACTCTGACATATTCTTCTAAACACACGACTCAAACCTTCATCGCTCTCAATTTTCATGGTATTTCTTTTTCTCGTGATCTTTCTTGGAAGGATCACATTACTTCTCTTTTTGAACAAGTTTCTTAGAGGATGGGTGTTCTGGGGTGTCTTCGTGATTTCTTTACGCTACCCCAGTTGCTTGCTCTTTATAGGTATATTGTTCGCCCCTGAATGGAGTGCGCTCACATATGGGGTGGTTCCACTCATACAGCTCTCCTTGAAAAGGTGGAATATAGAGATTTTCGTCTTATCAACTCTTCCGTTCTTATTAATTCTCTCAATTCTCTTTCTGCTCGTCGAATTGTTGTGTCACTCTCTTTCTACAATCACTATTTCAATAGACACTGCTCTTCTGAACTCTTCCGTTCCGTAGGATACCTCCTCCATTAAGGTCTTATGCGACATGCCTTTCTTCACAGTCTCATTCTTTCTCTATACAATTCTCTGACCCCAGACTTAACCGCTATGCTCAGTCTTACATGTACTCTACTGATAAAGACTGGAACACACTTCATTTATCTATTTTCTCAACTTCCTTTGACTTACTTGCACACTTTTAAACACCGTATATCGGAATATTTCGGCCATTAACAACCAAATTTTCGGTATTTCCCCAACTCTGGTGGAAATCTGTTGGCCTCTGGCCTTTGCCCACCAGATATATATATATATATATATATATATATATATATATATATATATATATATATATATATATATATATATATATTATATATATATATATCCGTATCTATATATATTATATATATATATATATATTGTCCTCGAAACCACGTAAAATAGATTTCGGGAAGGAAGAGTGATGCCTTATATGATAAATATACAAAGATAAAATTACAGCAGGAAAAAGAACAATTAGATCGTTATTCATGCATGGCTCTTTTATCGATGGTATTTTGATCACATACACAAATACACAAACGCACACACAAACCCACAAACATACACCAAAAATGAACAAACCAAAAAATCCAAAAAATCCAAAAGAAATTGCCTGTAAGTTCTCTGTAACGTAAATAAGTTAAATTCGTAGAAAGAAAATCTTGTTTTGTTAAGCCATTGTTTCGTTTCTGTGGGATTGTGTCACTTTAGCTGTTTGAAATACTATCAAATGACTGATAAAAATGAAGAAATTTTGAACTTGAGATGCATTTTGTGGAGTTAATTCCTAGGCTGTTGATCCAAACCTATGGATAGAGTTGATCAACTGAAAGTTTTCGTTAGAACTTTATAAAAATCAAAAATAAAGCTGAACTTTTAGCCATTTTTTTAATTGGTGTTCTTAATTATTTGAATTTATATGTTTTAATTAAAGAAGATATTGGTGAGATTATTCTGTGAGGAGAACAATCCGTGAAAGATTAATCATTCGAAATACGTTACAAAATATGACATAATTGTTGAAGATTGAAAACTTAGCATCATCTTTTAATTTCGAAGTGTTGAATTAAATTGATAGAATGGCGCCCTCTATTTAGACAGTTGTCACTATCCTAAAAAAATTATTTAAAACATTCCCTTTAAGTCTTGCTTTATGGTAAACATCTTTGCCACATTTATTCTACGTAAAAACATTGAATAGTTTCTAAAACGGAAGCAAACAAATAAACAATCAAAAAGCGAACGTCATTTCGTGATGAAATAAACACCACAACACAATTATACGTCAAGTTTTTTTTTTTTTCTTTCTTTCTTTCACTCCACTCGTTAGTAATTAAGACTCTATAAAGGTTTTTTTCAATCCATCAGATTTAATAATAATAATAATAATAATAATAATAATAATAATAATAATAATAATAATAATAATAATAATAATAATAATAATAATAATAATAATTATATTATAATAATAATAATAATAATAATAATAATAATAATAATAATAATAATAATAATATTAATAATAATAATAATGATAATAATAATAATAAATAATAAAAAAAATAATATAATAATAATAAATATAATTGATAATAATAATAATAATAATAATATATAATATAATAATAATAATAATAATAATAATAATAATAATAATAATAATAATAATAATAATAATAATAATAATAATAATAATAATAATAATAATAATAATAATAATAATAATAATAATAATAATAATAATATAATAATAATAATAATAATAATAATAATAATAATAATAATAATAAAATAATAATAATAATAATAATAATTTTTTATTTTCTCGACTAAATATTAATAGATAAAAAAATTTGCTAAAAAATATGAAAGGGAGTGAAGAAGAGATGAATATTTTTTCTTTTAATAATTGGTCGTTAGGGGGAAATAATACAAAATTATAATAATTTTCTTAATCTTAATTTACAGTAATTTAATTTTTTTTTTTAATTTTTTTTTTTTTTTTTTTTTTTTTTTTTTTTTTTAACGACATTTTTAACAACTCAATTTAGACCGATAAATTAATGATATATAATTATATATATATTATATATATATATATATATATATATATATATATATATATATATATATATATATATATATATATATATATATATATATATATATATATATATATATATATATATATATATATATATATATATGAGTATATAAATGTGTGTGTGTGTGTATTATTTCCTGCTCTACAAGGAGCTGTTTGGGATGACTACTATTCAGATTTTAAATATTCTGATAGTAATGATCCTCAATACTTTGTCATATCACCAATTCTTTTCTACTTTCCATCAATAACCTATTTTTATATCAACGGTTACCACCTTATTACTCCTTTCATTTTGAAGGACGTAACCAATGAACCACAATTAGCTTGGAGGTTGGCTTTGGAACAACTGGACAATATTCTTCTATATTTCAATTTGGAAAGAGAAACTACATTTGTGCTTTAAATACTTTATATTGTCTATTCTTTCATTCATCTATTCGTCATAATTTCTTTCGCAATTTAACCTTTCTTTCGGAAACGCACAATTCAAGCCTTCTCGGTCTCTCTTTCCAAGTATTTTCCCTTCATTTGACCATCTTTATAATTACCACATTGCCTTTCTCACCAAGATTTATAAAACACTAATTGTTCAGAGGAGAATTCAGAATTTCTTAATTAATCACTCCATTATCAATTGCTTGACGAATATGAAACACTTTGTTTGTCCTTAAATTAATTAAAAATGGCCAGTGTCGTTCATCAACATCAGTCTCTCGGAACTAAGCCACTCATTTGAGCTTTTTATCGTTTATATTTTTCTCATATACATCTACTACTACTACAAGGAAAAAAGAAAAGGTGAAGCCCAGTGGACAAAGTCGTTTATAAAAAATGTTCGTAACTGATGTTTTTCCTTTTCATCGTAAGAAGATCACGATCCAGTTCAAACTCTAACATAGAGGGGAAGGTTCATCTTATTTTGCTTTATTATTTTTAGTCTCAATTAATTGTTTTAGAGAAGTGAAGTAATTTTTTTTTATAATTGTTTAAAATGTATATAACATTAATTTTGTTTTCATAAAATATAAAAATAATTAAGATATTGACGATGTTATATATTGGTCTTTCTTTTACCTGATGAATTTTTTTAATCTCGTTTCAATTTGCTATATTTTAAGAGTCAGTGTGTGGTACAATGGGAGAAAAATGGGACAGTGTCCCATTGACGATTAATCGTCCCATAAACGTTATATCTGGTTTTAAAAGAAGAGGCACATTTCCATTTGATAAAATGTTATCGAGGAATGTGAATTTGTTCCAGGTTTAGCGACTGATTATCGTGACTCTGAAAATTGAAGAACCTTCAACTTAAATTCAAACTGAGAATAACTCAAATTCCCATTCAAATAAATGATCATAGGTTTCGTTCTAGGATTAACGGGGCCTTATGTCAACCTACGGAAACTACGTAGAACAAAGATTTTTCGACACATTGCGAAATTAGTATAGGCAATTTGACTTATAAGTCCACAAAGATTATTCCTTTAGAATATTCTATATCTGACTCTTATTATCAGCACTATTTACGGGTCGTGGCATGCATTTGCAAATTCTATAGTTTTTATATCGTACTCCAAGCATAATAGAAATAATAATAATAATAATAATAATAATAATAATAATAATAATAATAATAATAATAATAATAATAATAATAATAATAATATTATAAATGTCAAAGAAATCTAAATAATAATAATAATAATAATAATAATAATAATAATAATAATAATAATCGCAAAATTTTTATTCAAAAAAGAAAATTGACAATAATACAAAATAGGAATAAATATAAATCAATTATTATTATTATTATTTTTTTCATACAATTTCTATTCACATATAAAGATAAATATTTTATAATTAACAAAATGTACATCAAACTTATTAAAACTATTTACTTTACATATAGATACAAAGAAAAAAAAAAATAATAATAATAATAAAATAATAATAATAATAATAATAATAATAATAATAATAATAATAATAAATAATAATAATAATAATAAAAAATAATAATAACTAATAATAATAATAATAATAATAATAATAATAATAATAATAATTTTTTTTTATATTAGTTCACTACCATCATCATCATCATCATTATCACTATTAATTGTAACTAATGCTTAAGGAAAACAGGTTCTATAGTATTTTAATAATAATAATAATAATAAATAAAAATAATTATGGGAGAAATAATAATTCTAATTAAAGATAAAGAAATTAAATAATAATAGCTATATATATAGTAATAATATATATATATATATATATATATATATATATATATATATATATATATATATATATATATATATATATATATATATATATATATATATATATATATATATATATATATATATATATATATATATATATATATATATATATATATATATATTATGTCTCCTCTGGTGGGCAAAGGCCGAAGGCTTACCAAATTCCACCAGAGTTGGGGAACATTCTGGATCCGATCGCTAATGGCCAACGTGACCCGAAACACGGAGTTTAAAAGTATGCAAGTCAAAGGAAGTTGGGAAAATAGATAAAGGGAGTGTGTTCCAGAATTTATCAGTAGAATACATGTAAGAGTGAACATAGTGGTTAAGTCTGGGGTCAGAGAGTTGGACAGAGAAAGAATGAGACTGTGTATAAAGTCGTGTTGCACGAGCCCTTCTCAATAGAGGAGGTATGCGACGTACGAGTTCAGAAGAACAATGTCCGTTGTAATAGCGATAGTATAGAGAAAGTGATGCAACAATTCGACGTGAAGAAAGAGACAGGAGAGAGTTAGTAAGAGCAGGAGAATTGATGAGACGAAAAGCCCTAGACTCCACCTTTTCGAGAATAGATGTGAGAGGCGTACTCCATACAGGGGCGAACAATACCCCTTTACAGAGCAAGCAACTGGGGTGGCCTTAAAAAACCACGAAGGCGCCTCAGAACACCCAACCTCTTAGAATCTTGTTTAGAAAGAGAAATAATGAATTCCAAGAAAGATCACGAGAAAAAGAAACTCTGAGAATATTGAGGACAGATGAAGGTTTGAGTTGAGTGTTTTCGAAGAAGATTTCATAGTTGTGTGGAAGAGTGTGTCGAGTAGAAAGATGGAGGAATTGAGTTTTTGAGGCATTGAAAACGACCATGTTTTCTCTGCCCCAATTTGAAATACGAGAAAGATCAGAGGTCAGTTGCTCCAAGACCATCCTTCTTGATATATATATATATATTATTAGTGATGGATCGGATGTAATATTTCCAATTTGCGGATGCAAATGGGATGCGGATGCGGATGTTGAATTTTGGAGAAGTGCGGATGCGGATGCGGATGCGGATGTTGAATTTTAAATGCGAAAGATGAGGATGCGGATGCGGATGCGGATGCTGAATGCGATGTTATATATATATATATATATATATATATATATATATATATATATATATATATATATATATATATATATATATATATATTATATATATATATATATATATATATATATATATATTCACTATCACTTTTCCCACTTTCGTGAGGTGGTGCCCGCCACAATTCCCTTACAAAAACATAACTAATTTACCTTTCAACGCTTTCACCACCTCCCTCCATCTCTGTCTTCCACAAATCTTCTACCCTCGTCCAAACTCAAAATTCATTCCATCAAAATCACTCTCACTCCATCCATCCATCTCTACTTCGGCCTTCCCCCCCCTACCTCATCCCCACTACTCGGATCTAAGTACCTTGCCCACCATTCTGTCCTCATTCATTCTACACATATGTCTAAACCATTTTAGCACATCCTTCCTCCTCTCTATCAATTACACCCTTCTTCCATTTACACATCTCCCTTATTCTTTCATTTCTAATCCTATCAATCCTTCTCAATTTATATATCGCTCTCAAATCTTTCATCTCAAAGACATTGAAACTTTTTCTCGACCGAGCACTTATCGTCTATGTTTCACACACATACAATACAGAAGGTGAACACATACATTCAAATATTCTTATCTTTATTTTTTCGAAATTTTTCCTTTCTTCCATACTTTTCTTAGGCCCCCAATACTTTCATTCCTTCTACCACTCTGTTCTTTATTCCTTTTTCCGTCCCACCCTTACCTTCCACCCAACATTACTAGATATTGAATTCATTCACCTCCTCAAGTTTCCATTCTCACACTTCTACAAACCAATTCCTCCCTCCACATTTCCTCATCCCACCTCCAATCCTCATAACTTTATTCTTCGCTGGATTGAATTTCAATCTCGTGTTTGCACATTTCCCTTCAAACTCTCTCACAAGTATTCTCATTTTTCTCCAGATTCTGCCACCAACACATGCCGCATCATCTGCAAAAAGTAAAACATTCACTTCACATTCACCTCCATATTTCTCAACGTAATACTCTTCCCTTCTCTCTCCATTTTTCTAAGTAAACCATTCATCAATAGATTAAATAACATGGAGATATTACAAAACCCTGTCTCAATCCCACTCCTATGCTAAACCAATCCGATAGTTCTCTCTTCACCCTCACTCTTGATCTACAATTCGCTATATATATATATTATATATATATATATATATATTATATATATATATATATATATATTATATATATATTATATATATATATATATATATATTATATATATTATATTTTATATTTATCGGATTTTTTTTTGATCGGATGTGCGGATGTCGGATGCGGATGCGGATGCGGATGCGGATGATGTGAATTTTTGAAAAGTGCGGATGCGGATGTTGGATGCGGATGTTGAATTTTCGATGCGGATGCTGTGCGGATGCGGATGCCATCATATTATATATATATATATATATTATATATATATATATATATTATATATAAATATATATATATATATATATATATTACTTTATATATTATGGTATCCCTCCTGTGATTCTCAAAACTTGTGATTCCGAGCTTGAGCCCTGCCTTGGTAAACTATTTGGTCTTTGTTTCTCTACTTCGACCTACACTTCTTGCTGGAAGTGTGCGCTTATTCACCCTGTGTCGAGAAAGGGAAACCCGTCTTAATCCTCTAACTACCTTCTCATTTCTTTAACTTCCGTTCTCCCTAAAATTTTAGAATCTATCCTTAACAGGGAGATATGAAAGCATCTCAATTTTTTGAATATTTTCTCTAATCCTCAGCATAGCTTTTGTAAAAAACGTTCTACTGTTGATCTTTTTTTCCTTTTAATGACATTCTTTCTATTTCTTCATCACCTACTCACTCCTATGCCAAAGACTCTACTCTTCATTACTTCTTTCAATTTGAAAGAGACCCCTACAAATAGCAGTTAACTGACGCAAGGACAATTGTTCTCTGCACAACTTTCCACACAACTATGACATCTTCGAAAGCAAACAATTCAAACCTTTACCTGTCCTTAATATTCTCGTTGTATCTTTTTCTCTTGATGTTTCTAGAAAGATCACATTATTTCTTTTTCTAAACAAGCTTCTAAGAGTTGAGTGTTGTAAGGTTCCTTCAGAATTTTTTCACGTCACCACAGTTGTTTGCTCTTCATAGTGGTGTTGTTTGCCACTGTAAGAGTATGCATCACACATCTACAGTGGTTTCACTCATACAGCTCTCTTTGAGAAGGTGAAGTCTAGGGCTTTTCGTTTCTCACAAACTCTCTTCAGTCTAATTCTACTCATCGAATGAATGGTTGGTTGCGTTACTCTCTTTTACTATCGCTATTACAACGGACACTGCTCTTCAGAACTCTTCCGTCATGTACCTCTTCCACTGAGAAGAGCTGGTGCGACACCCCATTCTACATAGTCTCATCTTTCTCTGTCCAACCAACTCTCTGACCGCAGACTTAACTGTTATGCTCAATCTTTCATGTATTCTTCTAGTAAAGTCTGCAACACACTCTCTCTATCTATTTTTCCAACTTCCTTAAACTTACACACCTTCAAACGCTGTATATCAGAATATATCAGCCTTTAACTGAACTCCAATTTTGATATTCCCCAAACTCTGGTGAAAACTGGTAGGCCTCTGGTCTTTGTC
>SEYY01021178.1:77500-87500 GCA_009176605.1 Armadillidium nasatum | reverse complement strand
TAAAAAATATAAAAAAATTTAATTTCAGAAAATAAAAGAATAAAAATAAAAAATTAAAATTTCAAATTTTGACATTAATTTCTCATAATTTATTTTAAAATTTGAAGTACTCATAAATGTTTAAGAGAGAAATTTCTTTATTTATACAATTTTAATGTATTTTATCATTATTATTATTATTATTATTATTATTATTATTATTATTATTATTATTATTATTATTATATTATTATTATTATTACATTTCTCAAAAAGTAAAATTTAAAATAATATAGAAAATATTTTTCTTCCTAAAAAAAAAAATTTGACAAGTTTCCTGACATTTTTTTTCTTTATTCAAAATGAAGAAATTTTTTGCCCTCCGCTTTTATTCAATTTGTTTTTTGTTTATTTCCTTATTATCATTTTTTTGTTTTGTTTTGCTTCTCCAATCTCCTTCTTTCTCCTTTTAACCAGTCAACAAAATTCTCAACACTCACATCCTTCTACAGGATATATATTTCATTTAGTAATTATTTAAAATAATTTCAATAATGAAATCATTATTATTATTATTATTATTATTATTATTATTATTATTATTATTATTATTATTATTATTATTATTATTATTATTATTATTATTATTATTATTATTATTTTAAATACTTACTATTTTGTTTATCTTTCTAATATATATATATATTATATATATATATATATATATATATATATATATATATATATATATATAATATATATATATATATATATATATATATATATATATATATATATATATATATATATATATATATATATATATATATATATAAAAGTAGATAGATAGATAAATAGCTTAAAGATAAATGATGTATATATATATATATATATATATATATATATATATATATATATATATAATATATATATATATATATATATATATATATATATATATATATATAATCCATAAGAAGGTGTAACATCACCTTTATACAAAGCAAGCAACTAAAAAGGTGTGAAGATGTCTCAAAGTCGTTATTTTGCGAGAGAAATAGAATGAAATTTTAAGGAAGCGTTAGAGAAAAAAAAAACACCAAAACAATTACAGTTACAATGACAATAATAAAGCGTGTTTATTAATATAATACGTTTCAGTTGTGATGAAGATGACGTCTATTATTTAGATAAATACATTCGATTTTTGATGCATTGAAAACAGCCGTGGTTTACCATTCCCCAATTGGTAAAGGTCACTTGCTCCAAAAATACTCTCCTTGCATCTGACATTTGCTGCTCTTGATTTTCTCATCTAAATGAGAAGTTTTGAAGGATGGAAATGGATGTCGTCATTCTAGTAAATGTCTTAAAGTACCAGAAAGATTTTTTTAATTAAAGGCAGATAGGGGATTTTTGATAGAACAGAACAACAGAACAGAACAAATGTCTTAAGTACCAGAAAGATTTTTTAAATTAAAGGCAGAAAGGGGATTATTTGATAGAACAGAAGAATAATAATCTTACTGCTTACATAAAGAAAGCCCTTGCAGAGTGAACAGAAAAAGATATTAGAGAAAACATTGCAAAGAATAAATATATGTAGAGGGAAGACTGGAAACTTAATGAAATAAAAATAAACTATTATTCTTTTCTCTGGTAAAAAAGTTATAATAGTGACAATGGTACAATTACTAACTCACTGTTAGTAATACTACTATAACATTACTATTGTAATTTATAGAATGATAGTAATAATTATAATAATTTCATTTAAATTAATTATAATAATAATACTAATAATAATAATAATGATAGTAATAATTATAATAATAACAATTAAGTTAATAATAATATTGATAGATATATATATATATATATATATATATATATATATATATATATATATATATATATATATATATATATATATATATATATATATATATATATATATATATATATATATATATATATATATATATATATATATATATATATTTCTCCATTGTATATTTACTTGTTTATTTAGTGTCAACTCAAAAAATTAGTAAAAGACTTATCTAAAACTCTTGAGTGATATTTTAAAACCTCAAAAACTTATTCCGAAAAATCAATAAAAAGGCTAATCCTATTCACTAACTCTGACTCGAACCAATTTTCTGAAACGGATTTTACCCTCATCTTATATATAATAACTAAGTCCGAAGTTTTTTTCAGCAATGATAATTCCAACCCCCCAGATCCCCCAGAGACCAGAGTTCATCGTTCAATCAAATAATTGTAAATATTTCGTTTCTCTTAAAAGACGTTTTAATCTTTCCTCTTCCTTGTGCTTTTAAAAGGACTCATTTAAATGCAAAACAACGAACGAAATCAGATCTTCAAAGAGGAAGATATAAATATGATCCAATTGAAAACAGTAGTTCAAAGACTCTTTTTTTTTCGCCTTAAGAACGACTACTACGACTGCTTGAATGATATAAACTTTATGTCTTTTGAGTGATTGATTGCTTGCTCGCGACGAGTGACGTCATTGTAATTCATTTATGTTTTAAATAAACATTTAAGCATTATATTTTAATATATTTTTTCAATATGATTTCAAAATGTCAGATGGCATTTTTTTTTGTGCTGAAAACTTGCATGCACATCCACTCAGACAAACACAAACACACACAAACCCCCCCCACATATATATATATATATATATATATATATATATATATATATATATATATATATATATATATATATATATATATATATATATATATATATATATATATATATATATATATATATATATATATATATATATATATATATATATAACCCTATACATGGAATGGAATATAAGTTAAAACTGCAACCAAGGCTTCGAAAGGACGCTTATATATATATATATATATATATATATATATATATATATATATATATATATATATATATATATATATATATATATATATATATATATATATATATATATATATATATATATATATATATATATATATATATATATATATATATATATATATATATATATATATCTCCTATTTCGATTTTTGAATGTAAATGTGGCTCAAGTTCAGAGATGTTTAAATCAATGATTCAAATTTAACAAGTTTATTTCTAAAATATTTTGTTTTATTTATTCCTTTATTTTTATTTATTTCTTTTTTTTTATAAATATTATTCAAATGAAATAAATCTTGGTACTATTAATGGCATAAATAGTAGTTGACTAATTGCATTAGTGAAGAAAACCACAATTTTTATTCACAAAAAGTGAGGTAGTGTCGCACGTGCAAGAAATTCTTTACATTTATCTTTGTAATTTTAAATATTTTTAAAGAAAATTATGTAAACCTGTTTTCTTACTCTTTTTCTGCGAATCAAGCACACTCACGCACTCGTACACACACACACACACACACACACACACACACATATACTATATATATATATATATATATATATATATATATATATATATATATATATATATATATATATATATATATATATATATATATATATATATATATATATATATATATATATATATATATATATATATATATATATATATATATATATATATGACATGTTATTCTAAATGCAATATATATTGTTTATTTGGTTACGAAAATACTTTTCTTAACTGTGGTGGATTATTTATGGACACGTGACTCTTTCCAATCAATAAAATCTTCCGAAATTGAAGAAGAAAAGTTTTACCAAAATAAAAGTCAAACTCAGCAATTTATTCCCGTTAAGAAAAATAAAAGGAAGAGAATCGAATCACAAAGGGTAATAATAATAATAATAATAATAATAATAATAATAATAATAATAATAATAATAATAATAATAATAATAATAATAATAATAATAATAATAATAATAATAATAATAATAACAATAATAATAATCTCATTGGTAGAGAGAATGTGAAATCACTGGGCTTAATTAAAGGCACAGCTGAGTCTTAAAGCTCTGACATGGCAGAACAATTGCTTCTTCAGAGTTCTATACGGGCTCACAGACACAGAAGGGATTAAATTTGCTGACAGGTCCTTGAGGCATCGACTGACTTAGAGACACTAGAGGCGCCTACACTGAATCAGGGGCACAGAGTTGATCAAAAGCAATGACAAAACCAGAGCCACTGAGGTTTTCAAAGGGACTGATAATATCAAAGACTCAAATTAAATCAACAATAAAGTGTTAGAAGCACCAACCGACCCAGATGTCCCAACGAACTCAGAGACACAAACAGACTCTGAGGCACCAATAGTTCAGAGGCTCCAACGGGAGTTGGAGGTAGAGGACCAGTTCATTTACATCAACGGTGTGAAAAAAAGATGAACAAACAGGAAAATAATCTTTAAATAACTTCAATTAAATACAAAAACTAATTTAAGAAATTAATAAAAACAAATAAAGTAAATCGTATTTTCAAACTCTTATTTCTAATTCCAATTTAAATACTGTCCTTTTCTTTTCAATTGTCACTGCCATTTCCACAACATAGAAACAGAATATATATATATATATATATATATATATATATATATATATATATATATATATATATATATATATATATATATATATATATATATATATATATATATATATATATATGCATATATATATATAAAATTTTTTAAAAAAAAAAATTTAAATAATAATAATAATAATAATAATAATAATAATAATAATAATAATAATAATAATAATAATAATAATAATAATACTAATAATAATAATAATAAGAAGAAGAAGAAGAAGAAGAATAATAATAATAAAAATAATAATAATAATGTAAATAATTCTAATAAAAAAAAGGCGGAATTTGAAAGGATTTGTTAATTATTGGAAATTAAAGATCGAATTCCAAATCTTATCTTTAAAATTGGGATAAAAAAAACTTTATTCTTTAATCTCTATTCAAGATCATAACAAAAGCTTTTGTTTTAAAACAATTACTCAATAACTATGACATCAATTAATTATCAAAGGTTGTGATATTTAATTCTAAACGCACTTTACACACACACACACACACACACACACACACACAGTATATATATATATATATATATATATATATATATATATATATATATATATATATATATATATATATATATATATATATATATATATATATATATATATATATATATATATATATATATATATATATATATATATATATATATATATATATATATATATATATATATATATATATATATATATATATATATATATATATGTAAATTTGAAAGAAAACGAGCTCTCTATTGGAGTGAGATTTTGCATCTATTTTTAAGTTACTTTCGAATAAAAGAACATCCATTGACGAAAGAAAAAAAAATTTGATTTTTTTTTTCGTTTTGAGAAATGAAGTTTTGGAGACGATCAAACGAACAAAAAGGAGAAAATTGTGACGTTGAAAAAGCTTTAAAAGGATTCACTTATTTGGTCAATTTCTTCAACTGATTGGTTTAAAATTTATCCTAAAAACAAAACAAAAAACAACAGCAACAACAACAAAAAAAAAAAGAAGTAAAAAAAGTTTATTTTCATTAACTTTTATTTTTATCACGAAAATATTCCGGTGAATTTTGATAGATCCTGTATTTTTTTTATTTTTTATTTTTTTTATTTTTTATTTTTTATTTTTTTTTACTTATTCGTAGTTTATCATTTCTCTCTTTCTCTTTCTTTCTGTCTATATATATATATATATATATATATATATATATATATATATATATATATATATATATATATATATATATATATATATATATATATATATATATATATATATATATATATATATATATATATATATATATATATATATATATATATATATACGCTTGTGTGTTTGAACGTTTATTTGCGTAAAGTTTGCAGGAAGACCATGTTAAAGGAAAATACAAGTAATATTATTCTCTACACGGAAATTTTTAGCAGACAAAAGAAAAAAAATAAATAAAAAAATAAATAAAAAAAATAAATATAAAAAAAGTAAAAAAAAAAACAATATAAAAAATAAAGTAAAAAATTAAAGGAAAAAAATAGATTTATTCCGTGTTGCCCAAAAATAATTCATCATTTTTGGAGTCGTATTCGACTCTTTCAGGCATGAATCTACTCTGTCCTCTGAATCGATTCTTTAACATGAATCAACTTTGTGCCTTAAATTAGCTCTTTAACAAGAATTGACTCTATCCTCTGAATCGACTCTTTAACATGAAACAACTCTATCCTTTGAATTGATTCTTTAACATGAATCAACTCTATCCTTTTAATTGATTCTTTAACATGAATCAACTCTATCCTTTGAATTGATTCTTTAACATGAATCAACTCTATGAATCGACTCTTCCATCATCAAATCTTTGCCATCAATCTAATCTTAATAAAAAAAATTAAAAAATTGCCGCCGTGAGTAGCAAATCACTCCGCTCAAACTGACCTCACGCTCTTTCCTTTTTGGGGGGTTCAACCCATTGAAATTGGCCTCAAGTCTGGGGAAGGGGCCCCTGCAAGGGCCCCGTGAATCCACCAAAAGTGGTATCAGGAAGTTTCCTGAGTATGCTCTCTTTCCTGACCATTTTCTTTGCTGTCCAATTCGGCTGAAGCTTGCTCGAACCTGGGGTCCGGGGGTCCGGGGGTCCACGTGGGTCCGTGAACCGACAAAGGAAATGTCAGGAAGGTCCCTGAGAATGCAGCATTGCACGCAAATGCAGAAAAGACCGTTAGGGACAGGTTGCCAGATTTTTTGAAAAGTAGAAAAATCTGGCACCTGCCGAAAGTGCGTACCTCAAAATCCCGTTTTGGCTTAGGTTGCCAGATTTTTTAAAAAGTAGCTAAATCTGGCAGTGGGGGAGGGGATGGGGTTGGGGTGGGAATGTGAGTATAATAAAATGTATATATATATATATATATATATATATATATATATATATATATATATATATATATATATTATATATATATATATATATATATATATATATATATATATATATATATATATATATATATATATATATATATATATATATATATATATATATATATATATATATATATATATATATATATATATATATATATATATATATATATATATATATATATATATATATATATATATATATATATATATATATATATATATATATATATATATATATATATATATATATATATATATATATATATATATATATATATATATATATATATATGTTGTAACCACTGGCACAACTCCTCGCTCCCCTTTCCTGTTGATAAAGAATTTGTATCGACTGGCATCCCGTTTCAAAGTTATTTTGTATATGGCAGATCTTTATGTAAATTTTATCTATTGTTTTATTAAACCTTAATGGAGATAGTACTTATTGTTGCTACATATCAATTAATTGAGGATTCTAAACAAAGAATAGTTTGAATATGCATAATAATAATGCCATATGAATATAGCTTTTAAACTAGCCAATGATGGAATAGAATGCCCTATGACATCAGAAGGGCCTGAATAGAATGTGTTTAAAATAAGAGCTTGAGTTAGTTGGGCGGACAACAGAGCCGGGTAAAGAATAGCTTCTTGTAAATTCCCAGGTGAGTCCAACAAACAACAACAAATTAAAACCCGAAATTATCAATCACAGCTAATTAACATAGAAGATCATAAAGTGCGCAATCCTGTTTTAAATATATCTTGTGCTTTTATTAGATTGTACCCATATATTGTGTGAGGCATTGATGTTTCTTAATTTTCATCTCATTTCAATTCTTGCCATTTTAATAAAATTATTAAGGATTAATTGGTTTGGTATTAATTACCTAAGTAACCAGAGCTATATATATATATATATATATATATATATATATATATATATATATATATATATATATATATATATATATATATATATATATATATATATATATATATATAATAATATAATATATATATATATATATATATATATATATATATATATATATATATATAATATATATATATATATATATATATATATATATATATATATATATATATATATATATATATATATATATATATATATATATATATATTTAATATTTATGAGGGACTTATCCCAAGTGGTTTTTATTGATGTTCTTGAAGGCTGTTTACAATTTATGGCTTGAGGCAATTGCCAATTGTTAAAGTTACATAATTTTACTTTTCTTTTTAAATTCTTTAAATTTTTTTTTTTTATTTTTTTTATTTTTTTTTTAATTTATATTAAATAAAATATATATATATATATATATATATATATATATATATATATATATATATATATATATATATATATATATATATATATATATATATATATATATATATATATATATATATATATATATATATATATATATATATATATATATATATATATATATATATATATATATATATATATATATATATATATATATATATATATATATATATATATATATATATATATATATATATATATATATATATATATATATATATATATATATATATATATATATATATATATATATATATATATATATATATATATATATAAGGGTGCTTAAATGTCAGAGGCCTACATTGTTTCCAGAAGACTGAGAAAAACACAACTCCTTAATTGACATTAAGTGCCAATATAGCCCGATACCGTGTTTGAAAGTGTTTCACGCACTCAAATGAAATGAGAAAAAATAGAATAGGAAGAATATTCCACACTTTATCAGTATATCTCATAAAGGATGAGCATTCACTATTACATCTGGTGACCAGAGAGCTGGACAGAGAAAGGATAAAGACTATGTGGAGAGACGAGTAGCATAAGTTCTCCTTGAAGAACTAGGTTTGCTACAAGAAAATTCCGAACAGCACTGTCTATTGAAATGGTGTTGGTATAATGAGAAACATGCAGGAGATTGACGCTACAAGGAGATAGGAGTGAATCAGTGAGAGCAATAAAGGACTGGAAAGTCCTAAATTCCACTTTTTCAAGGAGAGTTGTGTGAGGTGATCCACCTCAGATAATCCTTGACTGTTGAAACTGGAGTCTCACAAAGATGAGATGAGTATTTCATAAAAGGACGGTTGAAGTTTTGAATAAGTTGAAACACTGCATGTGAAGAGGAAAAAAATCCAACAACTTGAATAAAATTCCCATTTTTTTAAAAATTTTTATTTTATCAACTTCATAGAGGTTCAAGATAATTTTTATTTATAGAAAGACCAAAAAAGACTAAAAACTGTCCACAGGGTAGGCGATAAACCTCCATATGAGATAGGAAAGTTGGGAAGGAGTATTTGAGAAGGAGGTTTGCAGAATCTGAGTTTTTAAAGAGTTGAGGGATTACTAAGTTGAGGCAACCTCACTGGAAAATCCTATCCCGATCAACAGGTACTGAATTGAAAAGATTAAGCGAGAAGCACATCTAGATGGAAAAGAGGCAGCAGATATTAAATGAGTCAATTGAGTCAATTCTTTATCATAAAAATGAATAGAGCTAGATAAGCAGCTGAGAAGGTCATTTTTGAAAAGGATGTATAAGGTAGGAGAAAAGTCAGAATTCTTGGAAACGCAATTATTTACTGGAAAAGAAGAGAAATAGTTAAATTGACACTAAAAACCTAGCTTAGAGAGTGACGTTACATGTCATTCGGTGTAAAATGTACGTAATCGAAACCACGCTGAACTACTCACAGTATCCTAAGTTAGAAGACCAGAATTCGGTAAGGAAAATTTTAGTTGATCTTAAGGGTAAAAAGTTATGCGAATGATCGAAAAGAAGAGTGCCAGATTCCAGATGATCGTTAATATGAGAATTTCGGATAGATGCAAATAATTTAGCAAGAAGCTTCGACGCTTCTAAAAATCATTTGGATCATAAATCAAAAATAAGAATAATCTGGACATCTCCATTCCCATTAGCATTTACGGATGCTAATAGGAAA
>SEYY01021178.1:72500-75000 GCA_009176605.1 Armadillidium nasatum | reverse complement strand
ATAAAAGAATATTACTTCCCTTTGAAAATTTCAAGGGCACAGAATTAATTCATGGGTTCTGCCCCAAACTTGATCTAAAAGTAGCCCATAATTAAAATACCCCTCCCCCCCCCACCAATTCTCCCATGCCCTCGAATTTGCATTCTTAATATGTGGACTCATTGACACCTTCAGAAATCAGGACAGTTTTTAAGAGAATGCTGCCCAAAATCAGGCTTCAAATTGATGAAAAAGACATTTAAATGGAAATTTAGTGCTCACACACACACACACATATATATATATATATATATATATATATATATATATATATATATATATATATATATATATATATATATATATATATATATATATATATATATATATATATATATATATATATATATATATATATATATATATATATAGATAGATAGATAGATAGATAGATACATAGATAGATACATAGATACATAGATAGATACATAGATAGATAAATTGATAGTAGAATATTTTTTTTTTTTTTTTTTGAATTCCCTTGTACTAAATACTTTTACACTATTTATAAAGGTAGTTATTGTTTACGTTTTTTTTTTTTTCTTTTTTAACGTTCAACTTCCAGAGAAGAAATAATTTCTAAAGACTAAAAATTTTTCGTAAACAAAAGATAAGAATTAGGTTTAATGGCAAAGAACTAAACGAAAGCTTAATGGACAAAACAAATTAGTTAAAAAAAAAAAAATACATTTTTTTATTACTTTTATAAAACGACTTTTCTTTTCGACATTGACGTCATCTTTAATAAATTACGAAATAAAAGAAATAGAAATAGATATTCCAAAGCATTAAGGTTAGAGAGAGAGAGAGAGAGAGAGAGAGAGAGAGAGAGAGAGAGAGAGAGAGAGAGAGAGAGAGAGAGAGAGAGAGAGAGAGAGAGAGAGAGAGAGAGAGAATGAAGTTTCCGATTTTAAATAAAAAAAAATAAATAAAGAGAATAAAGAGTAATTCCTATTAGCTGACTCAGAAGTAGATAAGTGTGTGTGTGTGTGTGTGTGTGTGTGTGTGTGTGTGTGTGTGTGTGTGTGTGTGTGCATTTATTGGGTAGTGATAAACGCTTACAAACCTTGGGAAGATATTACCTGAAGATATTTCAAAACAGAATTTTCAAAATAATATTTTTCAATGACATATGAGCAAAATAGGTGAACATCTTTTTAATATATATATATATATATATATATATATATATATATATATATATATATATATATATATATATATATATATATATATATATATATATATATATATATATATATATATATATATATATATATATATATATATATATATATATATATATATATATATATACGATTGTGTATGTGTGCAACTTGCGTGGGTATGTGTATGTGTATGTGCTTGTTTGTATGTTTAATTGTTCGTGCTTGTGTTTGTGAGATTGGCAAAAGATTTGGCTGGGAATTTGGCATGTCTTTAATACCCAAGTAGGTCACGTGGCTAGTGATTGATGCTCACTTTGTCCCAAGAGAATAAAAGGAATAAAAAATAAAAAATTTTTTAATAAAAAAAAAAAAAAAAAAAAAAAAAAAAAAAAAAAAAAAAAAAAAAATAATATAATATAATATAATATATATATATATAATATATATATTATATATATATATATATATATATATATATTATATATATATATATATATATATATATATATATATATATATATATATATATATATATATATATATGAGACGTTTCTAGCACTTCGGTGCTGCTAACTAATCTGACTTGAGGTTATACTTCTCTGATTTCCCATGGAATGATTACCTGTTTAAGCTGAAGTGGTCCCGTGGAGTGTGCAAAGTGCATTACCGAGGTGATTCTCTTCGGCATGGAGAAGTACATTCCATATTCTTTCCCTTCTACAAAGCTTAACAAATCTTGGTTTAGCTCTGTTTGTTCTAGTTCAATTCGCGGCAGGGATTCTACCTTCAGGAATTACAGTCGTCTTCAAATTCCAGAAACTCACGCAACTTATATTACATCGAGGAATCCTGCAAAATCTATTCTTCGCAACAACAAAAACTCTTTTCTCAGTAGAAAATGCAATAATCTTTCTGCCTCTTCTGCTTCACGACCTTTCTGGCATTTTGCAAAAAATGTCAACTCTAACTTTACTTCCTCATCTTTATCTCCTCTAGTATCTTCCGACGGTACAACTGCCATTTTGGCTTCTACTAAAGCTGAACTATTCTCTCTAACTTTTACCTCTAATTCAACCTTAGACGACTCCTGAGCTATTCCTCCTCATTCAACCCCCTCCAATTCATTTAAGCCTAATTTTGTAATTTCTTCTAAAGATGTTAAATCTGCTACTCTGAGCTTAACACTAAGAAGGCATACGGTCCTCATGGTATTACTCCTGTGATTCTCAAAATTGTGCTTCTGAACTTGCTCCTGCCTTGGTAAAATATTTCGTCTGTCTTAGCATTTCGAC
>SEYY01021178.1:57500-60000 GCA_009176605.1 Armadillidium nasatum | reverse complement strand
AATCGAGACACTTTAATTTGTAATTGGATTATTTGAAATGGGTCAAATGGCTTTTAAACGAGGCTCAAATATTGGGAATTTTAATGAAAAATTTACGATTTTTTTAAAATTAGAACAGGAAGGAACTGATTTAAATATTTGAATAACAAATACTGATTCTATGGTATTTGTGGTTAGTTAAAGAGAAAGTATCAAGGGTAAATAACTAATAATAAATAAATAAATAAATAAATAATAAATCAATAATAATAAATAAATAATAAAAACTAAATAAATAAATAATAAATGATAAATAAATAATATATTAAACAGATAAATAAACATATAATAAATAAATAAACAAATGAATAAATAAAAAATAATAAATAAGCATAAATAAACAATAAGCAAAGAAATAAACAAATATGTAAATCAACTTATATAAATAAATAAATAAATAAATTTACAACTTTTGAGCATTCGTGAATGTAATTCGAAACTATTCCTTAATTAATAATAATTGAAGTTAAGACAAAGTTAATTTTGTAATTAAAAAATTCAAGAGAAAAAGTTCAGTTGCATGGAGTAAAGAGTGAAACTTCAAAACTCTTACTATAAAAATACAACTTTTAAAAGACTTGAATTAATTATTGTATTAACGAAAGAAATTTTCTCGAAATTTTCTTGAAAATTTAAAATTGAAGTTCTTGGAATTAAATTCAAATAGAACAGTAAGTGAATATCTTAATTAATTTCCAGACGATAAAAAATGTTAAAAAAAAAAAAAAAATTTTTTTTTTCCTTTTTTGAGAACATTGAATAGTTTCTGAGGAACAAGACAAGACAAAAACCATTTCTATTCTTTTACAGTAAATTAGATGAAAATGAAAAAGATGCTAAAATTAACAAGTAATGCAGATCACATCATCTAAAATGATGGTAATGGCTGTAAAAGAGGAAGAAAAAATTGAAGGAAAGAGAGCCTGTTTCGAAACATTTTGCTCAAAATATTCTGACAAGAAGTAAAAGTTTTAGTTTAAATTTTTGGTTTGTTACTTTTTTTTTTATTGCTCTACAGGCGTTAGACCTAAGTTTAGGCGAGTATCAGGTGGTATATCATATCAAAAACTCTTTTTAAAAAATATCCTTTTTTAAAGCTTTTGAATTTAATCTTAAAATATTTATTTTTATTATTTTTTTTTTTTTAGCAAGTGGAATCTTTAAGCTCTTCCAAAAAGTTCTTCCAAAAATGAATCAAAGGAAGAATTAATGATATTTTAACACAAAATTTTTTATACCATAAAATTATTTTTGAAAAACATTAATATTATTAAAATGAAAAAAAAGATCTAAAGCTAACAAGGAATAAATCAGATTTTGGACAGTAATCACCTGTCAAATCATTTATTTGAATCAGGCGGGAAAGAGTCCTTGCTTTACGATCAACGAATCCAAAGCATTAGAGAAAATATCATACACAATTCACCATATATATCTATATATATATGTATATATATATATATATATATATATATATATATATATATATATATATATATATATATATATATATATATATATATATATATATATATATATATATATATATATATATATATATATATATATATATATATTAATATATATATATCAATATATTATATATATTATATAATTAATTATACATCTATTCTTCTTCTCATATTATCTATATATTACTCATCTCCTATATATATATATTATATTATATATATATATATATATATATTATATATATATATATATATATATATATATTATATTATATATTATATATTAATATATATTATATTATATATTATTATTATTTTATTATTATTATCAAAATTATTATTAGTATTATTTTATTAGTTTCAATTATATTACACTATGAAAGTAACTTATGAAAATTGATTTCTATCCATTTTTATTTTAAACATTGATATTACATTATTATTATTATTATTCTATTATTATTATTATTATTATTATTATTATTATTATTATTATTATTATCAGTTATTATTATTATTATTATTATTATTATTATTATTATTATTATTTATTATTATTTATTATTATTTATTATTATTTTATTATTTAATTTTCATGTTTTTCCAACTTTTAAAATCTCTCATATTTTATTTATTTTATTTTATTATTTTTTATTTATATATATATATTTATTCTTATATATATATATTATATATATATCATATATATATTATATATATATATATATATATATATATATATATATATATATATATATATATATATTATATATATATATATATATATATATATATATATATATATATATATATATATATATATATATATAATATATATATATATATATATATATATATATATATATATATATATATATATATATATATATATATATATATATATATATATATATATATATATATATATATATATATAAGTGTTGTGTGTTGTGTGTGTGTGTAACAATTGTTTTGTATAAGTAACGTTT
>SEYY01021178.1:42500-47500 GCA_009176605.1 Armadillidium nasatum | reverse complement strand
ATACCTGAAAATATGCCGATACTTGCCGATACTATACCGATACCGATACCGATACTTTACTCCTATACAAATTTTTTGCCGATACCGATACTTTACTCCTATACAAATTTTTTGCCGATACCGATACCGATACTGAAAACGATACCGATAATCCCGATACCGATACCGGTATCGGAAAATATGCCTATACTTGCCGATACCGATACCGATACCGATATTATATAATATATATATATATATATATATATATATATATATATATATATATATATATATATATATATATATATATATTATATATATATATATATATATATATATATATATATATATATATATATATATATATATATATATATATATATATATATATATATATATATATATATATATATATATATATATATATACATATATAAATTTAAAAGATGTTATTTCTGTTTTCTCCTAACTTAACTCTAAGAAGGTATACGGTCCTGACAGCATTCTCACTTGTGGTTTCTAAAACTTCTTCTTCTGAGCTTAAAACCTGTCTAGATAAAGTATTTTGTCAATGTCTATCAACTTTGACATCTCCTACTTGCTGGAATCGGTGGATCATTCAGTATATGACGAAGAAGAGGTGACCTTATCTAACTGTATGAATATTGCTTTAACTTTTGTACTTTCAGAGTTTTTCCAATCTATCCTTAAGAAGAAAGTTTGAAAAAAACCTTAAATCCTCTGATCTTTTCTTCATTCGTCGATAAGGTTTCCGTAAAGAATTCACTGTTGATGATCTTTGTTTCATTCTCTCTGATTCTTTTTGATTTGTTCCTCGGAATTTCTTTCAAACTTTTCCTGGAGAGTTGAATATATTGAAGCTTTCGACAGAGTTTGGTACAAATTTTGATTTTTAAACTTCTCTTTTGCTGAATTTATCCTTTTCTCTTTAGTTTTCTCTATGATTTCCTTTCTGGTCGTTTTCTGGTTGTGTTGTACACGCCATCTGTCGACCTTTAAAACTATAGTTTTAAAGAATGAAAGAAGGTCTTCAATAATATCAACATCATTACAGATAACTATTATTGATCCTGTTCCTTAAGGTTCTCTTCTTGCTCAAACTCATATATATATATATATAATATATATATTATATATATATATATATATATATATATATATATATATATATATATATATATATATATATATATATATATATATATATATATATATATATATATATATATATATATATATATATATATATAATATTATTAAATATTAAAGCCTATTTTGCTGATATTAAGTAAGTGGGTAGCAATGCAAACATTAAATAACACATTTAAAAAAAAAACTTATTTAGAAATTTATAAATTCTTATCGAGAAATTTGCAATTAATATTTTCATGTAAAAAATATTAATTTTTCAAGAAAATAATTATTTCGTCTCGACTTTGCACAAAAAAAGAAAAAAAAAGACGCAAAAGGAAGGTGAAACTGCCAAAAATAGTAAAAAAAATATATAAAAAAAGCCCCCTCCCCCAAAAAAAAATTTGACAGGAAATTAAATTCCTCCCCCCTTCCACCAATTATTAGCACATAATTTTTGAAAATCAACGAGGATTTTGAAAATGAACCACAACAACAACAACAACAACAACAACAACAACAACAACAACAACAACAACAACAACAACAACAACAACAACATACAACAACAACATCAACAACATCAACAATAACAACAACAAAACAACAACAACAACTACTACTACTACTACTACTAATAATAATAATAATATAATAATAATAATAATAATAATAATAATAATAATAATAATAATAATAATAATAATAATAATAATAATAATAATAATAATACGAATAATTATGTTGGTCTGAAAAGTAGGTCAGGATGATAAAAGATTAGCAAAATTATCTTCAAAAATTTTATCAACTCACAAAAAATAAATAAGTGAAAAAGAAGACAAAAAAAAAAAAGAAATAAATAAATAAAAAAAAAAAAAATAAATAATATAATATATATAATATATATATATATATATATATATATATATATATATATATATATATATATATATATATATATATATATATATATATATATATATATATATATATATAAATATATATATATATATATATATATATATATATATATATATTATATATATATATATATATATATATATATATATATATATATATATATATATAATATATATATATATATATATATAATATTAGAAAGATCTATGGAAATGGAAGGAAAAGAAACATATTCTCTATGGGATTCGAACCACTGTTCCAAATTAGAGTACATCAATTAACCCTCTCGAACATCCTAATATTGAAGATCTTTATTGAAGCGAGTATTAGGCGAGCATAGCGACCAAATATAGCATTAGATATAATAGACTGTGCTTAACGCTATGCAACTGTACTACCACAAACTAAAATTAAAAAGATATCTGACGGCACAATAACTCTAATAAATAGAAGAAGAAGAAGAAGAAGAAGAAGAAGAAGAAGAAGAAGAAGAAGAAGAAGAAGAAGAAGAAGAAGAAGAAGATGAAGAAGAAGAAGAAGAAGAAGAAGAAGAAGAAGAAGAAGAAGAAGAAGAAGAAGAAGAAGAAGAAGAAGAAGAAGAAGAAACATGGCTGAAGATGGGAAGACACTTTAAAGATAAAACAGAATAAGTTGAACTGCATAAGCAAGTTTTAAACAAAAATGCATCGTAGAAGTTACTTGTACCGAACAAATGAAGAACACTATTGACAGCAATGAATCAATCAAAGAACAAATCATACCTATCACAGGTGAATCAACAGATTGCAGCAATAAAAGCCAAAAATGGGAACAAATTATAAGCAAAAAGGTGATGGTAGAGAGAGAGAGAGAGAGAGAGAGAGAGAGAGAGAAGAGAGAAGAAGAGAGAGAGAGAGAGAGAGAGAGAGAGAGAGAGAGAGAGAGAGAGAGAGAGAGAGAGAGAGAGAGAGAGAGAGAGAGTTTATGCATATGTATGAGGCTATCGATAATAAACGATCCACGTATATAAATTGCAATGATACTATATTCTTATCTAAAATACCCCGAAACAACACATGTCGTAAAACAAGTGAAAAGACGAAAATCAGCAGTGAAAATTGGTTATCAATCGACATAGGAAAAAATGACCATGACAAAATAACTGTTATTCTCTCTGGACAAATTAATAAATCCTTTGAGGAACATAAAATCCCTGACAATTAAGGTTTACTTCAACGTCATATACCAGTATTAAAAAAAAAGAATAACAAAGGTTAAAAGCTGCATAACTATTAGGCTGTACATCCAACCTTGTATAAATTACTTTCAAAAATAATATCTAATAGAATTGCTGAACATGAATCTAATAAGCTTCATAAATAAGAAAGATTTAGAAGTAGTTACAGTTCAACTAATCACATTAAAAATAGTCCAACATTTGATGAAAAGATGTAGTGAATATATAAAGACTTTTTGCGAGTCTTTTATAAGCTATGAAATAGCAACTGATTCAGTAAGCTCAAACACTGCTATTAATTCTTTGAATATTCACGTTATTGAAAAACCATATACATACAATTTTAAATATGTATACATATTTCAAGTTGTATGTATATTGTTATATGAAAATGCTTCATTAACATTTAAATGATTTGAAGAGAGTAAAAACGTACAAATCAAGTGAGGAGTTTGAAAAAAAAGATGAAATTTCACCAAAATTATTTATCTTTATTCTTACAAGAAATATTCAAGGTACTAAATCTGGAAGATATGGGTAAAAGGATTAATAAAAGATGCCTTAATAATTTATGATTAGCTGATGATATATTGTTGTTCGCGTTTTGTTGTTCACATTCGTAAGGTAATTATTATAGTGCAAGTTAATGAATAGGTTTACCTTGGACAACTTTTTCTTCATATGGAGAAGAGACATATTAAATCCACAACTAGTTATGGGTAAAGTAAATTTCAGTTTCAGTCTTGAATTTAAACTTTTGTTAAAGAACAGTTCGTGTTACCGGCAACGACATAGACTTAGGTTCCGTTAGACGCGAAAACAACATAGAAATTTAGAAAAGTACAGATAAATATGGAGGAATATATATTTTCACAGAGAAAAATTGAGAAAGAAAAAAAAGAATAGATAAGATGAAACAGAAATGAAAATAGGCAAGTCATTTGGCAAGAAGAAATGACGATATGGAATTATATGCATAATAATCTCTTGTTTAATTATTATAGTAGAAAGACCTCAGTTATTTGTCATATACCTACTGTTTCAATCAGGCTTAATAGTGGTTTTCATAGGGTTAATAGGGGAGGTTTGGTATGCATATGTTCTGTTTCTATAGATGAACAAAGACATTATAAAAAATTGACAAATGAAATTAGAGCAATCGCATCAGTAAATTCACAATAAAAAGCTCTACTCCCACAATAATGCAATTACCTAGCAAAGGCTTATATCTTACAAGGGATATATATATATATATATATATATATATATATATATATATATATATATATATATATATATATATATATATATATATATATATATATATATATATATATATATATATATTATATATATATTATTATAATATATATATTATATATATATTATATATATATATATATATATATATATATATATATATATATATATATATATATATATATATATATATATATATATATATATATATATATATATATATATATATATATATATATATGTGTGTGTGTGTGTATTATTATATTGCTAAACAAGTGTTTTCACTGATAACTGAAATAGAAATTTTAAAGTTTGTAAAGAGAATTCTTTAACTTTTGAAATAACAACAACAACAACATGAGCTACTACTACTACTATTGCTATTTTTATCATTATATTTAGTATTACTAAAACTAATACTAGTATTACTAAAACTGATACTATTACAGAATCTCTTATGAAAAGTCCT
>SEYY01021178.1:25000-30000 GCA_009176605.1 Armadillidium nasatum | reverse complement strand
GGGTACACTGCTTGTGAGCTTGTGGGGGATATGTGAAAAAGGGGGAAGGAGGTGGGAGTGTGAGAGACACTTCAACGTAAAGTTGAGGGTATGCTAGAGATACCTTTTAAGAATATATATATATATATATATATATATATATATATATATATATATATATATATATATATATATATATATATATATATATATATATATATATATATATATATATATATATATATATAATGCGATTTTCCTAGAAAAAAGTAGTATTTAACTTATCTCCTTTAACCAATTTTAGATAAGCTAATAACCTAATTTATCCTAACCTAACCTAATCTTACCTCAAAGATATTGAATCCTAGTTTTTCCTACGAAAATCGAGTTTTAAATTGAAATCGGTTTTTTACTATATATATATATATATATATATATATATATATATATATATATATATATATATATATATATATATATATATATATATATATATAATAATAATATATAAAAAAAAAAAAAAGAAAGAGAGAGAAAGAGGAAAGAGGGAGAGAGAGAAAAAGAAAGAGGAAAAGAGAGAGAGAGAGAGAGAGAGAGAGAGAGAGAGAGAGAGAGAGAGAGAGAGAGAGAGAGAGAGAGAGAGAGAGAGAGAGAGAGAGAGAGAGAGAGAGAGTTATTATGAGTACGAAAAGTAAAAAGAGGAATTGATGTTTGTGCGAATTTTTTAAATTAATATTTTTTACAATCTGAAGAGTTTAAAATTTCATTAATATTCGTTTAATCTAAAATATTTCTTCTAAATTTTATCTTTCAATCTCACTTTTAAAATATTTTCATTTTTTTATTTCATTGCAGAAAAAAAGTATAAATTTTTATGACTTTTTCCATTTATTAAATTTAGTAAAGTAATTAAAATTTTCAGTTATAAAACTTGTGAATTTAACGGAGCCTTTAAAAGCGAACTTGAGGCAATTAAGCCTGATGGAATTTGAAAAAAGATGAGATGGTTGGGGTGGAATGGAAGAGCGAAGAAGATCCCCTCCTCTATTAGATGGTGGAGATAATATTTTGATTTTTTAAATAAACTCTAACTTGAACGTAATTCATTTTAACGTTTTCCATATAGGTAAGAATCCAAACCTGAATCCCTTGTCTTTTTGACGTAAATTTTCTCACTAGATAAAATAAGAAATTTGCATTAAGGTATGAGAAGAACGTTCTTAAAGAATAGTTTCTAATCTTTGTGAAGAGAAAGAAATTTTTTTAAAATGTTCTTTGCAGAAGTTAGTTTGCAATGAAGTAATGACCATCTGATCAAATATAATCTAGTCATTTCCTCATCCTTTTTTCCTATTATAATTTTTTCCTTTTCATATCTGAATTCTTCACACATTATCTCCAATAGAGCTTCCTCTCTTTTACCGATTGCACTAAAGATTATATCTTCAATAGGGTTACACACATTTAAGGCCTTCATTACATTCTACCTTTCTTCCTTTCAATCTTAATACATATTTTAAAAAATCAAACAATTTTTATAAAAAATCTTTTGATTTTTTATTGATCTTCGAGATCTTTAAATTCCTTGATTTCTTTTCTCTTCTGTCGCCTCTGTCGCCTCCGTCAAAGGCCAAAATCTCATCAGCACCGAATCAAATTAATTAAAACTAAAATTAAGATTTTTTATTTCAATATTTGTATTTAAAAATCTATTAATGATAATTCTATTTTAATTATACATCTACTCTGTTAATAATAATAATAATAATAATAATAATAATAATAATAATAATAATAATAATAATAATAATAATAATAATAATAATAATAATAAATAATAATAATAATAATATTAATAATAAAATTAATAATAATAAATAATAATAATAATAATAATAATAATAATAATAATAATAATAATAATAATAATAATAATATTGATAATAAAAACTATATTTTGCCTTTATTGTTATTATTATTATTTTTATTTTTATTTGTAGTATAGTAGAAGTATATATTGGAAAAATTATTGGTAATAATAACTGTTTTCAGATTGGTTCCTTATTGTTTAAATTGGCTCCTCAATTTATTTATTTCTTTATTTATTGTTTTTGCTCCAATTATGTGTAATAGAACGTTTTGTATAATTGAATGAGGGTAAAACCGTAAATAAGGAAATTGTTTTTTTTTTTGGATAATGTTTGTAAAGTCAATTCAGAAATTTTCGTGAGTTTTTTTTTTTAATTTTTTTAATATAAATACATATGCATATATTTTTTGAAATTTGATTATGACTTTGACCTTCAAAAACCTTTTAACATTTTAACTTTAATGGAACGTTATTACTTTATTCATAAAACTCATATTCTTTCATATATATACTATATATATTATATAGTATATATATATATATATATATATATATATATATATATATATATATATATATATATATATATATATATATATATATATATATATATATATATATATATATATATATATATATATATATATATATATATATATATATATATATAGGGGGAGGACGTAGCGCCGTCCGATTGATGCAAGTATTCCCCACTTTTCGTGTTTCACCTTCTCGGAAGGTCTCTAGCGTACCCTTAACCAATACTGGAGCGCCTATGATCCCACTACGTCTTTTTAAATGAAAAAATGGAGAAACATAAAGCTGCCTCAGAGATGCACTGAGGAACGGCATCCAAAAAATACCCTTCATCTACCCTCAATCCCATCATCACTTGGGATTTGGCAGACTCCGATGATAGGGATGCTCCTGATGCAAGGTCTTCTTTTTTCATTAATTTCTGTAACATTGGGGATCTTTTGTCTAAATTCTCCTTTGTCGAACACTATCTCTCTTCTTCTAGACCTCAAATCTTTTTTCTTAACTGAAACTCCGATGCTTGAGTGTGCTGACAACAAACCCTGACAGCCAAAGGCGAATGTTGCGCATATGTGGACAACAATGTTGATTGTTCTCGTGTCTCTAATTTGAAGTCTTCTGAATTCTCCGCTTTATGGCTTAAGCTCTCTTGCAATTCTACAACTAAATTTATTTGTAATGTCTATTTATCTCTTAATTCTACTGACTATAAAAAATTCTTCGACTATTAAAACTATAAAATAGAGCACATTCTTTATTTTTCTCCTTTCTCCGAAATCATCATTTTAGGTGATATCAACGTTCACCACCGCCAATAGCTTTCACCTAGTTCTAATGATCAAGCCGGTGAACTCGCCTACCACGTTTCTATCCATAACAATCTTGAACAATTGGTGCAACTCCCCACCCGTATTCCAGACAGTCTTGATCTACTTGATCTTTTCTTAATTTCTTATCCTTCTGCTTACACTGTTAAACTCTTTCCTCCTCTGGGTTCATCCGATCATCTTCTTATCTTTGTATCTTGTCCTGTCTCTTCAAGTCTTCAGCAAGAACGGCACCAGCCTTCGGCGAGAAGACGTTTCTGGCACTTCGGTGCTGCTAACTGATCTGACTTGCGGCTGAACTTCGTATTGAGAGTACGTTTCCAGCAAGAATGGAAGATTGAAGTAGAAAGACAAAGATGAAATAGTTTACCAAGGAGGGGTCTAAGCGCGTAAGCACAAGTTGAGAACCACAGGAGGAATACCATCGGGACCATACGCCTTCTTAGTATTAAGCTCAGAGAGAGCAGAAATGACATCTTTAGAAGAAATTCTAATTTTAGGCATAAATGAGTTGAAGGGGTTGAAGGAGGAAGTATAGCTCCAGAATCGTCTAAGGTTGAATTAGAGGCAAAAGTTTGAGCGAAGAGTTCAGCTTTAGAAGAAGGTAAAACAGCAGTTGTGCCGTCAGAAGATACTAAAGTAGGGAAAGAGGAAGAAGCAAAGTTAGAGTTGACATTTTTTGCAAAATACCAGAAAGAAAGTGAAGAAGAGGAACCAGAAAGTTTATTGCATTTTCTACGGAGAAAAGAGTTTTTAGTGTTACAAAGGAGAGATTTTGCACGATTCTGGTATGAAATATAAGTTGGTGAGTTTCTGGAGTTTGAAAACAATGATAATCCCTGAAGGCAACATCCATGCGGCGGATAGCGCGAGAAGAAGCAGAGTTAAGCCAAGTTTTATTAGGTTTAATAGAAAGGAAAGAAAATGGAATGTACACCTCCGTGCCAGAGGGAATCACCTCATAATCATTCCACGGGAAATCAAAGAAGTACGACCGCAAGCTTGCGGCACCAAAATGTCATAAACGTTTCCTTTCAATAGAAGAGGGTCTTTCCTGCGGAAGACTTGAAATAATAGAAGAGGATACAGAGATAAGAAGGTGATTGGAGGAACACAGAGGAGGAAAGAGTTTAACAGTATAAGGAGAAGAATTAGAAGTTTGAAAAAGATCTGGAATGTTGGGTTCATCTCCAAGACGATCAGGGATACGAGTAGGGAGCTGTACCAACTGCTCAAGGTCATTTCGAATAGCGAAATGAAAGGCATGTTCATCAGCTGTATCATGAGAACTAGAAGAAAGCTATTGACGGTGGTGAACATTGAAATCACCTAATAAGATGATTTCAAAAAAGGAGAAGAGAGAGAATATCCTCTATTTTGGAGTTTAAATAGTCGAAGAATTTAGGATAGTCATAGAATTAGGAGATAAATAAACAGAACAAATGAATTTAGTCGTAGGATGGCGAGAACCTTAGCCATTAGGTGGAAAATTCGGGACTCCAAATCAGAGACACGACAGAACAAACGACATCGTTGGGCACATATGCACAACAAGGAAACAGAATAGGGTTTGCTATCAGAACGTTCAAACATTTGAGTTTCTGTCAAGAATAAGAGGTGAGGTCTAGAAGAAGAGAGGTGATGTTAAACAGAGTGGAAATTGGAGTGAAAAAAATAGACTGTGTATCAGGACAATCCGGTTGCAGAGTCTTGGTGGTACCAACCCCATCACCGGAGGCCACCAACTCCCAAGTGGTGACGGGGAAAGGGGTGGATGAGGGGCTATT
>SEYY01021178.1:15000-17500 GCA_009176605.1 Armadillidium nasatum | reverse complement strand
GATTGAGTTTGGTTCCTCAGAAGAAGACCTTGCAGTTATGGGAAAGATTATTATGGAAAATTACTATACAGTATTTGAATTTGGTTATGGTATTCATTCCATAGCATAAATAATTAAATAGGAAAAATTTAGTAAATTTAAATTATTTCTCCACCACTTACTGATCTTGAGTACTATGATCTCTGAGCCCCGTAGACATATATTCAAGAGTCATGCATTTGAATGGATAAAGCACAAATGAAAATCCCACATTATCGTAATACTGATTCTTGTCATGAATATTAAAGATAAATAGGAAAGATGAAAGATCATTTGCTTTAAAATAACCCTCATAATAGTCTCTATTTGCATTTAAGTAGATTGCCTTTCAAATTGAAAGAATAAGATGTAGGGTCGTTGGCGTAAGAGTGCATTGGAGACGAGGTCAAGGATAGAAGGTTATATTATTATATATTATTATTATTATCATTATTATTATTATTATTATTATTATTATTATTATTATTATTATTATTATTATTATTATTATTATTATTATTATTATTATTATTATTATTATTATTATTATTATTATTATTATTAGTAGTAGTAGTAGTAATAGTAGTAGTAGTACTACTACTAGTAGTAGTAGTTAATGTTGCAATTAAGGTTGATGTTGTATATATTAATTTTTTTTGCTTTTTATAGAAGGAATGGGAAAAAGAGAAAATACCTCTTGTAACAGCGTCAATTATATATATAATATATATATATATATATATATATATATATATATATATATATATATATATATATATATATATATATATATATATATATATATATATATATATATATATATATATATATATATATATATTAGAGGCGGTCTTTCCGAGTATGTTAGGTAAGTGGCGCTTACCGAATTTCAAGAGATTCTGAAACTGTAGCCACCTGATGCAACAGATAATATCATTTTTTAAGTTGGAATTTATAAATCCGAGTGTTTCTTATGTAAAAATGAGATGCATAAAAGAGAACTTGGTAAGCTGTATATATATATATATATATATAGTATTATATATATATATATATATATATATATATATATATATATATATATATATATATATATATATATATATATATATATATATATATAATATATATATATATATATATATATATATATATATATATATATATATATTATATCCATGGATATTTACTGACATTAACAATTTTTCTCTCTTCCCCACGTACGGTTGCAGGAATGCGAATAATTTCTGCAGCCGACACCACTCTGCATCATGCGGGATATGGTGTAGATATATATATATATATATATATATATATATATATAATATATATATATATATATATATATATATATATATATATATATATATATATATATTTATTTAAACTTCATTATTGGTCAATTAGTGGTTAAAACGAAGTACTTGCAAATTATAAAGAAAAAGTTCCGTATTTGCCAATTCAGGAGAAATTTGATTTCTTTCCTTAGTTCAAATATTTCCTGCTTGGCTAAGCATTCTTTCACTAAAATCAGAAAAAAATATTTTTTGTTAGGTTAGGATGTGAATGTTGTTGATATTTATACTTATTCTCTTCCCACCACAAATAGGTTCATCTGGTGTGTCGTCTTTTGTTGATTTTCTTTCCATAAGTTGAGGGGAATAGTATTTCTCGGCATCATTATTTATTTCTTCTTCTAACTTTTTCCTTTTTAAACTGCAAATTACTTCTCCTTCTCTTTAAGTATCTACTTATGAAGAATATCTGAATTATTACCATTTGGTCATTTTCGTCAAATGATAATCTGCCCGACATTTCATTGAAACATTCACCAAAAATTAAATGAATCTCCTTTTGAACGTCTTTTTCTCCTTTTCTCATCAGAATGAGGTGGAGAAAACTGATATTCCTGACTTTCTGACTGTGAACTGAATGTTCTGCTTTGTTTTCACATTTAGAATTTGTTTCCACATTAAGCATTAATTTTATTTCATAATGTTCTTTTGCATCAAGAGGAGCTATTTATTTTGTGGGTTTAAAACTGTTGTTTTTTTATACTTTCTTTCTTTTCTTTAATTTGACAAAAGTGTTCTTTTAATTATGTCAAAAGTTCCTGGTTTATTGTTTTAACACAATTATCCTCCCAAGGTTTTTGATAAATATTTTTGCAATGCATTCCCGGTAGGTTAAATCTGAACTATCCACATTTGTTTTTGTTTTTTTTTGCCATTTTTTTAAAAAAATCCTTATAACATTGGAAATTAATATTTATCGTTATCTTAAATTGATTAGCTGTCAATTCTTTAGGTTTCTCTTAGAGTTTGAGGAACAAACAATATGAAGTTTTCTGTTTTAAAAGTCTTTGTAACATTTAGAATGCTGCCTTCTACTTCCTTTCTATAACTTGTGTGAGCTTTTGTATTGGTAGTTCAAGGACTTATAGATTTCGATTTATTTTGTATATATATATATATATATATAT
>SEYY01021178.1:0-5000 GCA_009176605.1 Armadillidium nasatum | reverse complement strand
TAAAACCTTTGACCAGATGGTTTTTGCCAAAATATACCATATACGGTATATATATATTTATATATATATATATATATATATATATATATATATATATATATATATATATATATATATATATATATATATATATATATATATATATATATATATATATATATATATATATATATATATATATATATATATATATATATATATATATATATATATATATATATATATATATATATATATATATATATATATATATATATATATATATATATATATATATATATATATATATATATATATATATATATATATATATATATATATATATATATATATATATATATATATATATATATATATATGAGTTTTATCCTGTTTTCCTCGTTTTTTTTTTTATTAATTGTTAATTTTTAGGGTAAACAATGATGAATATAATTTTCTGGGTTTAAATAAGTCAAATTTAAAAATTTATTATATTTAAAATTTTTTCTGTCGGAAATTTTATGAAATTGGTGTGATAAGAAATTAAAAATATTTGAAAAATCTTTTTAACAAACTACGATCATTACGATACATCAAAACATACCGTTTTTAATGTACAAACTTAATGAAAAATATAATTACTTGAAGAGTCTGACGAAAGTAACATTTTTAACTGACTTTAGAACGAAAATTTAAATGTTTCAGGAATCTCACAAAATTGAACTCAACACTAGTAGAAAGGGAATTTTATAAATTTGCTATAACTTTTTATTAAACTAAGCGTGAAAAATATAAATGTGAGGCGTTCGATAGTGGTATTATATAATTTAGAATCATTATATGGAAAAGAATCAGACTCCTGAATCATATTATCTGGGTCGTTCCAATATTTTAGGTAATTGACTATCGAAAATGTTAAAGGAAATACAAAACTTATTTAAACGGAATATTCCATTCCAAATTCATTAAACTAAGTGTTAAAAATATAAATGAGAGGCGTTCGATATTGGTATTATATAATTTAGAATCATTATATGGAAATGAATCAGACTCCTGCCTCATATTATCTGGGTCGTTCAAATATTTTAGGTAATTGACTATCGAAAATGTTAAGGGAAATACAAAACTTATTTAAACTGAATATTCCATTCAAATTCATTAAACTAAGTGTGAAAAATATAAATGTGAGGCGTTCGATAGTGGTATTATATAATTTAGAATCATTATATGGAAAAGAATCAGACTCCTGCCTCATATTATCTGGGTCGTTCCAATATCTTAGGTAATTGACTATCGAAAATGTTAAGGGAAATACAAAACTTATTTAAACGTAATATTCCATTCAAATTCATTAAACTAAGTGTTAAAAATATAAATGTGAGGCGTTCGATAGTGGTATTATATAATTTAGAATCATTGTATGGAAAAGAATCAGACTCCTAACTCATATTATCGGGGATTACCCCAAATCGTAGACAGGAAAATTCGTCGACAGGTCAAATCGTCGACAAGCCAAACACAAAATTTTGCCTCGCGTCCAAATCGTAGACAAAAAATTTTTTACGTTCAAAACGTAGACAAAATTTTTTACAACTCGTCCAAATCGTCGACACTATAAATCGATATCGATTAATCGAAAGATATATATCATCATCAATCACGGGTCGGGGGGTACGGGGGCAGAGCCCCCAGTAGACAAATGTTCGTGTGCCATGCATCTATTAAAATAATATTTTAAAAATTAAAAAAATTTATTCATAATTATTATAATAAAATTAAAAAAATAGGCTTACATAATCGATTGTATCGATTTAAAAAAAATACGATGTTGGTCAAAAGGTCGACAAAATTTTTTTAGAGTATGGCCAAATCGTAGACAGTATATAACTGAATGGAAAACGATAGACAGATTTTTGTCAAAAGTGTCGACGGTTTGACCTGTCGACGATTTTCCCTGTCAACGATTTGGGTATAGCACCATATTATCTGGGTCGTTCCAATATTTTATGTAACTGACTTTCGAAAATGTTAAGGGAAATACAAAACTTATTTAAACGTAATATTCCTTTCAAATTCATTAAACTAAGTGTGAAAAATATAAATGTGAGGCGTTCGATAGTGGTATTATGTAATTTAGAATCATTATATGGAAAAGAATCAGACTCCTACCTCATATTATCTGGGTCGTTCCAATATTTTAGGTAATTGACTATCGAAAATGTTAAGGGAAATACAAAACTTATTTAAACGTAAAATTCCATTCAAATTCATTAAACTAAGTGTTAAAAATATAAATGTGAGGCGTTCGATAGTGGTATTATGTAATTTAGAATCATTATATGGAAAAGAATCAGACTCCTGCCTCATATTATCTGGGTCGTTCCAATATTTTAGGTAATTGACTATCGAAAATGTTAAGGGAAATACAAAACTTATTTAAAGCGTAATATTCCATTCAAATTCATTAAACTAAGTGTGAAAAATATAAATGTGAGGCGTTCGATAGTGGTATTATATAATTTAGAATCATTATATGGAAAAGAATCAGACTCTTGCCTCATATTATCTGGGTCATTCCAATATTTTAGGTAATTGACTATCGAAAATTGTTAAGGGAAATACAAAACTTATTTAAACGGAATGTTCCATTCAAATTCATTAAACTAAGTGTGAAAAATATAAATGTGAGGCGTTCGATAGTGGTATTATATAATTTAGAATCATTATATGGAAAAGAATCAGACTCCTGCCTTATATTATCTGGGTCGTTCCAATATTTTAGGTAATTGACTATCGAAAATGTTAAGGGAAATACAAAACTTATTTAAACGTAATATTCCATTCAAATTCATTATACTAAGTGTGAAAAATATAAATGTGAGGCGTTCGATTGTGGTATTATATAATTTAGAATCATTATATGGAAAAGAATCAGACTCCTGCCTCATATTATCTGGGTTGTTAAAATATTTTAGGTAATTGACTATCGAAAATGTTAAGGGAAATACAAAACTTATTTAAACTTAATATTCCAATTCAAATTCATTAAACTAAGTGTGAAAAATATAATTGTGAGGCGTTCGATAGTGGTATTATATAATTTAGAATCATTATATGGAAAAGAATCAGACTCCTGCCTCATATTATCTGGGTCGTTCCAATATTTTAGGTAATTGACTATGAAAATTGTTAAGGGAAATACTAAACTTATTTACACGGAATGTTCCATTCAAATTCATTAAACTAAGCGTGAAAAATATAAATGTGAGGCGTTCGATAGTGGTATTATATAATTTAGAATCATTATATGGAAAAGAATCAGACTCTTGAATCATATTATCTGGGTCGTTCCAATATTTTAGGTAATTGACTTTCGAAAATGTTAAGGGAAATACAAAACTTATTTAAACTAATATTCCATTCCAATTCATTAAACTAAGTGTGAAAAATATAAATGTGAGGCGTTCGATAGTGGTATTATATAATTTAGAATCATTATATGGAAAAGAATCAGACTCCTTCCCATCATATTATCTGGGTCGTTCAAATATTTTAGGTAATTGACTATCGAAAATGTTAAGGGAAATACAAAACTTATTTAAACTGAATATTCCATTCAAATTCATTAAACTAAGTGTAAAAATATAAATGTGAGGCGTTCGATAGTGGTATTATATAATTTAGAATCATTATATGGAAAAGAATCAGACTCCTACCTCATATTATCTGGGTCGTTCCAATATTTTAGGTAATTGACTATCGAAAATGTTAAGGGAAATACAAAACTTATTTAAACGGAATATTCTATTCAAATTCATTAAACTAAGTGTGAAAAATATAAATGTCAGGCGTTCGATAGTGGTATTATATAATTTAGAATCATTGTATGGAAAAGAATCAGACTCCTAACTCATATTATCGGGGATTACCCCAAATCGTAGACAGGAAAATTCGTCGACAGATCAAATCGTCGACAAGCCAAAAATAAAATTTTGCCTCGCGTCCAAATCGTAGACAAAAAATTTTTTACGTTCAAAACGTAGACAAAATTTTTTACAACTCGTCCAAATCGTCGACACTATAAATCGATATCGATTAATCGAAAGATATATATCATCATCAATCACGGGTCGGGGGGTACGGGGGGCAGAGCCCCAGTAGACAAATGTTCGTGTGCCATGCATTATTAAAATAATATTTTAAAATTAAAAAAATTATTCATAATTATTTTATAATAAAATTAAAAAAATAGGCTTACATAATCGATTGTATCGATTTAAAAAAAATACGATGTTGGTCAAAAGGTCGAAAAATTTTTTTTAGAGTATGGCCAAATCGTAGACAGTATATAACTGAATGGAAAACGATAGACAGATTTTTGTCAAAAGTGTCGACGGTTTGACCTGTCGACGATTTTCCCTGTCAACGATTTGGGTATAGCACCATATTATCTGGGTCGTTCCAATATTTTATGTAACTGACTTTCGAAAATGTTAAGGGAAATACAAAACTTATTTAAGCGTAATATTCCTTTCAAATTCATTAAACTAAGTGTGAAAAATATAAATGTGAGGCGTTCGATTGTGGTATTATGTAATTAGAATCATTATATGGAAAAGAATCAGACTCCTGCCTCATATTATCTGGGTCGTTCCAATATTTTAGGTAATTGACTATCGAAAATGTTAAGGGAAATACAAAACTTATTTAAACGTAAATATTCCATTCAAATTCATTAAACTAAGTGTTAAAAATATAAATGTGAGGCGTTCGATAGTGGTTTTATATAATTTAGAATCATTATATGGAAAAGAATCAGACTCCTGCCTCATATTATCTGGGTCGTTCCAATATTTTAGGTAATTGACCATCGAAAATGTTAAGGGAAATACAAAACTTATTTCAACGGAATATTCCATTCAAATTCATTAAACTAATGTGAAAAATATAAATGTGAGGCGTTCGATAGTGGGATTTTATAATTTATAATCATTATATGGAAAAGAATTAGACTCCTGCCT
>SEYY01021177.1:12500-16574 GCA_009176605.1 Armadillidium nasatum | reverse complement strand
TTCACAAGCCTAATGTCCCACTTCGTCCAATTTTGTCAGCTATAAATTCCCCCAAGTATAAAGTCGCTAGGTTTTTGGTTCCCCATCTTGAAGCTATAACTAAGAATGACTATACAATTCACGACAGTTTCCATTTTGTAGATCAAATAAAAAACCTGTCTTTTGGACAATGCTACATGGCTAGTTTTGACGTTGAGTCCCTTTATACAAACATACCAGTTTCCGAAACAATCGATATAATTACACAATCAATTTTTAATAACATGTCACCTCTTAATTTGGATCCCTCTCTTAATTCTAATATCAGTTCTGCTCATTTTAAAAAACTTTTACAATTGACCACAGAGGACACGATATTTCTTTTTAACAATATTCTTCACCAGCAAATTGATGGCATGACGATGGGTTCACCTATTGGTCCATCATTTGCGAATGCTTTTTTAGCTCATCACGAATCCATTTGGATTGATCAATGTCCCCAGAGTTTTAAACCTATATTTTACCGTAGATATTTAGATGATTGTTTTATTATTTTTAAAGACGAATCCCATTCATCTCAATTCTTGAACTATCTTAACCACAAACATTCTCACATTAAATTTACTATGGAAAAAGAAAATAATTGCTCCCTCCCTTTTTTGGACATACTTATAGAGCGCAAAACAGATTGTTTTCAGACTTCAGTATATCGTAAGCCTTCCTCTACTATTTTGGGTACTAATTTCTTCAGTTTTATTCCTTCACGTTTTAAACTTAATAGTATTTTGTGCAAGATTGATAGAGCACACAAAATTTGCTCCAACTGGTTAAACTTTCATAAAGAAATTTGTTACTTACGAAAATTTTTTAGCACCAATTTTTTTCCTCCCATATGTTCGATAAAATTTTAGCATCATATCTTAATAGCATTTTTCGCCCACAGATCGCTGATTTTTCCGTTCCGAAAATGGTGGTTTATCTGAAACTTCCCTTTTTAGGTCCTAAATCTACAGATTTGACAAAACTACTAAAAGAAATTTTGACTCCTTTGTTTCCACATATTGATTTCAAATATATTTTATCCAATTTTTTAGTTTAGGCTCTTTTTTTCAAATAAAGGAACGTATCCCGAAGTTATTGAGGTCCTCTGTTGTTTATAAATATACGTGTGCAAGTTGTAACGCTTGCTATATAGGGGAAACTTCCCTTCAACTTACAGTCCGGATCTCAAAACACAAGGGACTTTCGTTCAGAACTGGTCTGCCATTGACAAACCCGGAGAATTCTGCAATTCGGGGTCATGCTTTCCAACAAGACCACCCTATTTTAAACGATAATTTTGCAATAGTAAAACCATTCAACTCAGTTACTGACGGCAGAATTTTGGAGTCCATATTTATAAGGAACCAAAACCCGTCACTAAATAATATTAGTTCCATCCGATTGTACACGGTTTGATCAGACTGTGCGCTTTTATTATTTTATTATATTATATGTATTATGTATGTATATATTGTTCATTTTAATTTAATTTTACCATTTTCTGATTTTATGTTATTGTATTTTCTCTTTTTTTTTTTGAAAAATTGTTTTGATTGTTTCTCTCACATATTTTAATAACACCACCCAAATTAATTTATATGTTATTCTGTTATTTTAAATGTTCAGTTTTGAAATTCTTCTGGATCGATAGAAGGTGCGAGTTCTTGTTTAGTTATGATTTTTAGTGCATATGTAATTTTTCTCTTTTTAATTTTTACTTGAATTGATTTTTTTTATTTAGTTTCTAATTTTTTAATTGTATAATTTTTTGAAAATTTTTTATTGTAATTTTAACAGATTTTTGAATTCTTTAATTGTTAGTTTTTTAATCATTTTTTAATCATTTTTTAGATTGTCACTGAGGATGGATTTAGATAATCCGAAACGTTTGAAAATATTAAAATAAAAAGGAAAAGAAATGTTGAAAATTTTGATTGCAGTTTATGCCTTTATCATATATATATATATATATATATATATATATATATATATATATATATATATATATATATATATATATATATATATATATATATATATATATATATATATTCACCCTTTCCCATTTTCGTGGGGTGGTGACCGCCACAATTCCCTCACAAACATACCCATCCCTACCTTTTATCCCCTTTCACCACTGTCCTCCATCCACTCTGTCCTCCACAAGTCTTTTACCCTCTTCTAAGCTCAAATTCCTCCCACCCAAAATTTCTTTCATCCCATCCATCCATCTCCACTTTTCCCCTCCCCTCCCATACCCACATCCATCTCGGATCTAAATACCTTGCCCACCATTCTGTTCTCATTCATTCTACACATATTTCTAAACCACTTTAACACACTCTTCTTCGCTTTATCCACTACATCCCTCTTCCATCTACACATTTCCCTTATTCTTTCATTTCTAATCCTTTCAATCCTTCTCAATTTACATATCGCTCTCAAACCTTTCATCTCAAAGACATTCAAACTTTTCCTCGCCCGAGCACTTATCATCCATGTTTCACATCCATACATTACAGAAGGTAAGCACATACATTCTAACTTTCTTATTTTTATTTCTTTCGAAATTTTTCCTTTCTTTAATACTTCCCTCACTTCCATACTTTCAACCCTAACTTTGCTTCTTCCTCTTTTTCTCCTTTAGTATCTTCCGACGGCACAACTGCTGTTTTACCTTCTTATAAAGCTGAACTTTTCGCTCAAACTTTTGCCTCTAACTCTACCTTAGATGATTCCGGAGCTATTCCTCCTCCTTCAACCCCCTCCAACTCATTTATGGCTAAAACTGGAATTTCTTCTAGGGATGTCATTTCTGCTTTCTCTGAGCTTAATACTAAGAAGGCGTATGGTCCCAATGGTATTCCTCCTGTGGTTCTCAAAACTTGTGCTTCTGAGCTTGCACCCTGCCTTGGTAAACTATTTCGTCTTTGTCCCTCGTTTTCAACCTTCCCTTCTTGCTGGAAACCTTCGCTCATTCAGCCTGTGCCGAAGAAGGGGGACCCCTCTCAACCTTCTAACTACCGTCCAATTTCTTTGACCTTCGTTCTTTCTAAAGTTTTTAGATCAATCCTTAATAGAAAGATTTGTAAACATCTCAATTCTTCTAATCTTTTCTCTGATCGTCAGTATGGTTTTCGCAAGAAACGCTCTACTGGTGATCTTTTCTCCCTTCTCTCTGACTCTTGGTCCTCCGCTCTTCGCATTTCGGTGAATCCTTTGCTGTGGCGCTGGACATATCGAACGAAAGCCTTCGATAGAGTCTGGCACAAAGCTTTGATTTCTAAACCTCCCTCTTTCGGTATCTATCCTTCTCTCTTTGATCTTCTCTTTAATTTCCTTTCCGGTCGTTCTATAGCAGCTGTTGTAGACGGCCACCGTTCTTCCTTTAAATCTATTAATAGTGGTTTTCCTCTGGGTTCTGTCCTATCTCCAACACTTTTTCTACTTTTCATTAATGACCTTTTTCTATTACCTCATCTCCATCTCTTATGCTGATGACTCCATCCTTCATTACTCCTTCCAGTTTGAAAAACTTCCCACCCAACAGCAGTTGATAAACTCCAGAATTATTTCACGCCACCCCAGTTGCTTGCTCTCTATAGAGGTGTTGTCCGTCCCTGCATGGAGTATGCTATGCACACCTGGGAAGGTTATACTCATACAGTTCTTCTTGAGAAGGTGGAGTCTAGGGCTTTTCGTCTCATCAACTCTCCTGCACTTACTAACTCTCTCCAATCTCTTTCTGCGTGTCGAATTTTTGCGTCACTCTTTCTTTAATATCGCAATTACAATGGATACTGCTCTTCTGAACTCTCTCGTTGCAAACCTCATTCATTGAGAAGAGCTCGTGGGACGCGCCTTTCTACACAGTCTCATCCTTTCTCTGTCCAACTCTCCGACCCCAGACTTAACCGCTATGCTCAATCTTACATATACTCTACTGTTAAAATTTGAAACACGTCTCTTTATCTGTTTTCCCAACTTCCTTTGACTTGCATACTTTCAATCGCCGTGTACATGGACATTTCGGCCACCATCGACCAGGATAGA
>SEYY01021177.1:0-7500 GCA_009176605.1 Armadillidium nasatum | reverse complement strand
GATATCGTAGTTGTGTGGAAGATTGTGTCGAGTAGAGAGATGGAGGAATTGAGTTTTTGAGGCACTGAAAACAACCATGTTTTCTCTTCCCCAATTTGAAATGAGAGATAGATCAGAGGTTAGTTGCTCCAAGTCCACCTTCCTTGCTTCTATTAACTGTTGCTGGGAGGGGCACCTTTCAAACTGAAAAGAGTAATGAAGGGTGGAGTCATCAGCATAGGAGTGGATAGGAGATGAAGTAATAGAGAGAAGGTCATTAATGAAAAGCAGAAAAAGTGTTGGGGATAGGAAAGATCCTTGAGAAACACCACTATTTATAGATTTATAGGATAAACGGTGGCCATTTACAACAGCTGCTATAGAACGACCAGAAAAGAAATCAGAGAGAAGGCCACAGAGAGAAGGATAGATTCCGAAAGAGGGAAGTTTGGAAATCAAAGCTTTGTGCCAGACTCTATCGAAAGCTTTCGAAATGTCTAGCGCAACAGCAAAAGATTTACCGAAATGCCGAAGAGCTTAGGACCAAGAGTCAGAGAGAAGGGAAAGAAGATCACCAGTAAAGCGTTCCTTACGAAAGCCATACTGGCGATCAGAGATAAGATTAGAAGAATTGAGATGTTTCCAAATCTTCCTGTTAAGGATAGATTCGAAAACTTTAGAAAGAACGGAGGTTAAAGAAATTGGACGGTAGTTAGAGGGTTGAGAGGGGTCCCCCTTCTTCGGCACAGGTTGAATGAGCTCACGTTTCCAGCAGGAAGGGAAGTTTGAAGTAGAAAGACATAGTTTAAATAATTTACCAAGGCAGAGTGCTAGCTCGGAAGCCCAAGTTTTGAGAACCACAGGAGGGATACCATCAAGACCGTACGCCTTCTTAGTGTTCAGTTCAGAGAGAGCAGAAGTGACATCTTTAGAAGAAATTACAATTTTAGGCATAAATGAGTTGTAGGGGGTTGAAGGAGTAGGAACATCTCCAGAATCGTCTAAGGTTGAATTTGAGGCAAAGGTTTGAGCAATGAGTTCACATTTAGAGGAAGGCAAAACGGCAGTTGAACCGTCAGAAGATACTAGAGGAGGGAAAGAGGAAGAAGCAAAGTTAGAGTTGACATTTTTTGCAAAATGCCAGAAAGGGCGAGAGGAAGAGGAGCCAGAAAAATTATTGCATTTTTTACGGAGAAAAGAGTTTTTGGTATCTCGAAGAATAGATTTTGCACGATTCCCGGATGAAATATAAGTTGCATGAGTTTCTGGAGTTTGAAGACGACGGTAATCCCTGAAGGCAGCATCCCTGCGGTGGATAGCACGAGAACAAGCAGAGTTAAACCAAGGTTTATTAGGTGTAGTGGAAGGGAAAGAATATGGAATGTACGCCTCCATGCCAGAGAGAATCACCTCAGTTATGCGCTCTGCACATTCCGAGGGACCCCTACCACGGAAACAGTAATCATTCCATGGAAAATCAGAAAAGTACGACCGCAAGTCAGACCAGTTAGTGGCACCGAAATGCCAGAAACGTCTCCTTGCCGAAGGCGGGGCCGTTCTTGCAGAAGACTTGAAGAGACAGGATAAGATACGGAGATAAGAAGATGATCGGATGAACCCAGAGGAGGAAAGAGTTTAAGAGTATAAGGAGAAGGATTAGAAGTTAGAAAAAGGTCTAGAATGTTTGGTTCATCACTAAGACGGTCAGGGATACGGGTAGGGAGATGCACCAACTGCTCAAGGTTGTTCTGGATAGAAAATTGGAACGCAAGTTCACCGGCTGGATCTTGAGAACTAGATGAAAGACATTGGCGGTGGTGAACATTGAAATCACCTAAAATGATGATTTCGGAGAAAGGAGAAGAAGAAAGAATGCTCTATTTTGGAGTTAAGATAGTCGAAGAATTTTGGATAGTCTGTAGAGTTAGGAGATAAGTAGACAGAACAAATGAATTTAGTTGTAGAGTTGTAAGAAAGTTTAAGTATATATATATATATATATATATATATATATATATATATATATATATATATATATATATATATATATATATATATATATATATATATATATATATATATATATATATATATATACATATATATATATATATATATATATATATATATATATATATATATATATATATATATATATATATATATATATATATATATATATATATATATATATATGATATATATATATATAATATATATAAAATATATTATAAATATATATATATATATTAATATATATATATATATATATATATATATATATATATATATATATATATATATATATATATATATATATATATATCAAGGTTTACCATATAATAAGTTGGGGCAAGCCTGGGGTTTTCATTGATTAAACCCTTTCTTGATTTTTAAAATTTTATGGGGATTAATCTTCTCCTATTGGCTGTGTGAGAACTAAGTCGTGGAATTTTTTGCCTTATATTTAAAATACTCATAAACATTTTATTTATGTTAATTTTTTTAGTATTTTTCATTAATATTTTTTTTTTTTGTGCATTTGATACATTTATTTAATTAGATTAAAAAAATAGTCACTTGTAGGCAAAAAGTGTTCTTACCGTGAGTTGCAGGGCTGCAAACAAGGAGGTGAAGACTAGTTTAACAAAATATGTCGAAAATAATCTTACCCTGAAATTAATTTAGATTTTCTAAATTAGAAATTATATAAAAGTACTGTTCACATAGATACTTTTTTAAAAAAATGACATTATTTTGCGGGTTTCTTCATCAAAAAGGTGATAATCTGCAGGCTACTCCTCATGTTCTAGGCCCGTGTATATTGTACCACCTTTGGGTATAGTACAGTCGACTTCAGTTTTGTTTTTGACACTCTAGCTTAAATAACATATATTTATAGTTTGAATAAGAAAAACCATATGTACTGTAGGAAAATTGAAATCTCTGATAAATGATTCATACAGAGAGAAAGGCAACTTTAATTTTTTTTTTTGAGTGGAACAGTCTTGAAGGGCCATCTGTGGCTTCTTTCATCTATGTTCTTTCCTATCTTCAGTCTTTATTTATTTATTTAAATATATATATATATATATATATATATATATATATATATATATATATATATATATATATATATTATATATATATATATATATATGATAATTTTTAAGTGTTCAGAAGCTTTTTTTTTGTTATTTAGGGGAACTACAAAGATGAAATAATCCAAATTAAATTTGTTAATAAACTGAAGTGTGAGAAATGATTTTAAAAAAAAATCAATTAAAATTTATTTTCAAACTGCGAATGTTTTACATATATATTATTGTCTGCCTTCAAAGATATATTGTCCTTTGACATCTAATAGGTCAGTAGAAGTCTCGAAATCTGATTGAGTAAATTTTGAAAGATTTTCTAGCCATCTTGTAGCTAAAAATGCATATTCTATTTGTAATTTTTTATTTACAAAAAATCAAGGTCAGTTTAAGTCGACCTAGTTAGTTAGATCCAACAAACTAATTTGACTTAGCAGAACCTAGACTTGAAGTGTAAATGTGTGCCTAACAGTTAGCAAATAGGCCTAACCTCACAGATGCATATATTATATATATATATATATATATATATATATATATATATATATATATATATATATATTATATATATATAGCTAATATATATATATATATATATATATATATATATATATATATATATATATATATATATATATATATATATATATATATATATATATATATATAATATATATATATATATATATATATATATATATATATATATATATATATATATATATATATATATATATATATATATATATATATATATATATATATATATATATATATATATATATATATATATATATAATATATATATATATATATATTTTACGTTTTATTTTCTTATGTAAATTATTTATTGACTAATTAATTTATTTCATTAATAAAATTTATATATTTAGCTCCAATACAACTATAAAATCTTTTAAAATTTTCTCATAATCAGATTTAGAAACAGGGTAAAAAGACAGCCAAAGGACAATTCGTTTTTGAATAGGACTATTTATTTTTGAAGCAGGTGATAATAAATGATATGTCAAACATTCATAAATGTAAATTCATTCATTTTTTATTCTTTATTTTTGGGTGATTTTTTTTTATTATTATTATTTTTTTTTTACAAAATTTTCCACCCTTCAATTTACAAAAAAATTTATAATTCAGGGCATTTTGTCTATGTGTTCAGCTTATAATAATAAAAAAAAAAAAAAAAAAAAAAAAAAAAAAAAAAAAAAAAAAAAAAAAAAAAATATATATATTATAAATATATTATATATATATATATATATATATATATATATATATATATATATATATATATATATATATATATATATATATATATATATATATATATATTATATATATATATATATATTAATATATATATTTAATATATATAATATAAAATATATATACGTACATACAAACCGTGGAATTATTTTGTATACTTTTATAACTGCTATTCGAGGATTCGAACCAGGATGATTTCCTATTGAACCATTGGTGGTGTAGCGGTTAGCACTATGGACTTCCATCTTTTGGGTCCTGATTCGAATCCTCGAATAGCAGTTTTAAAAACTATATATATATATAATATATATATATATTTATATATATTATATATATATATATATATAATATATATATATATATATATATATATTTATGCTAATGAGGATTCGAACCCTGACCTCTAAGATGGTAAGACTTGCGCTAATCACTACACCACTGATGGTACAAAAAGGAATCACGTTGGAACTTCTCATGAACAACCGCCATGACTCCATCCCAAAGGACCCCTCCGACCACACTCGGGCGTAGGGTTAGCGGGTCAGATCTATCCTCAGAGACCTCAGCTCAATAGGTATGCATTATTACCACATAAACCGTGGGATAAGATTTATACTATATATACTGCTAATGAGGATTCGAACCCTGACCTCTAAGATGGTAAGACATTGCGCTAACGACTATACCACTGATGTAGTGGTTAGCGCAATGTATTACCATCTTAGAGGTCAGGGTTCGAATCCTCATTAGATCACTTTCTAGCACTTGGCACTCATGCAATTCCATGTCAACATGAGGTGCCAGTGTCAGCTGGCATTGGCATTGCAAGAGCCTCTTTCCAACCTTTCATGGCACTCTTGGTGATGAAGTCATTTGCGCAGCGCACACACATCTTACCCTGACGTCACGGAACTGGGCTATCTTGAGACTATGACATCATCCGACAGCCATTTTTTCTTGATCAGATGGTTTTTATTTCCGTAGATTTTTTTTCTCTTTACTACTTGATTTCTCTTCGACATTTTGATCACGTGGTTTCCGTCGAATTTGATTTTGAATTTTCTTCTTGACAGCAGCGCCATCTATTGAGTGAAAATCAAACTTCCTCCGATATTTACATTAAGAACTTAAAACTTTTATGAGACCAGGATTCGAAACCTTGACCTTCTCGTTTGAATTCCATCACGCTACCACTACACCAACTTGATCATACCTTAGAATGAGCGAATTGTTATATTCACGCGGAACATTTTTGACTTTAAAATTGCTATTATTATTTTTTTGATTGTATAATAATCATCTATTGTTACATAAAAATTATGGTTATTACGTATTTCAGTTTTTCTTGTGGTTGACTCTCAGATCCATAACCGCGAGAAGGGCCCCCTTGAGCTGAATATTCGCGAGGCGCGACCGCATGTCACGCTATTCGACTGACACGCGGAATAACGCTTCGAGAACGCATGTACAAACATTCATGACGTCATCATCACTTGACGTTTTATTTTCACCACTTTAAAATTCGAATTTAAAATATTATGGCGCCATGACCATATTTTTTATGACGTCAGGCTTTTTCTTTATTCCATCTTGAATTTCTGTCTGCCATCTTGCATTTGGTATCTTCTATCTTGACCAGGTGGTATTCGTCATTTTGACCAAATGATTTTTATTGCCGTAGATTTTCTTCCTCCATCTTGATCACCATTTCTTGGTCACGTGGTTTCAATATGGGTACATACGTGCACACGCACATATACACACACACATTACCTTGTGACGTCATGATAGCTTTTTCCTAACACTTTCTAACATCTTCTTACACTTTCTAGTACGTGGCATCTATGCTGGCCATTTAACCCACTCGGTAAGAGGGGAGTGCCAATGTCAGCGAAACTGGCACTGAAGGTAAGACAACATACGATGCCTCACAGGCTTCATCCGGATACAGCCGTGAGCCAATCAAGATGTAGGAACTCTCGGTGATGACGTCACCTATGTATGCACGAACACACCCACACACACACACACACACCCACACACACACCATTTGCTGTGACGTCAATCATAAGACTGTGACTACATTTTTTTCCTTTTGACGTCTTCAATATCACGTGACTGAATCCTCAGACGGACACGCGAAATAATGCAATGATACGCGCGAATGCATGCATAAACATTCATGACGTCATCATCACGTAACATTTTTATTTTTAGAGGGAATATTTATCACTTTCAAATACGAATTTAAAATATTATGACGTCATGACCATATTTTTTTGTGCCGTCATGCTTTTTCTTTGTTTGTCATCATTGAAGTCCTGACTTGTTACTTTTTTATTTAACTTAAATAAACATCCCTGTATTTTTATTTTTATTTCTTTTTTTTTTTTTTTTTTTTCTATTCATTTTTAAATAATTTATTTTTTTTATTTTATTTTTCTTTATTTTTTTTATTTTTTATTTTTTTTTTATTTTTTATTTTTTTTTTAATAAATTATTTTCTTTTTATTTTTTTTCAGTTTTTCTTTTTTTAATTTTTTAATTTTCTTTTTCTTTTATTTTGTTTTTTAATTTTTATTTTTTTATTTCTTCTTTTTATTTTTAAATAAATTTTTTATTTCTATTTTCATTTTTTATTTTTATTTTTTTTTAATTTTTTTCTATTTTTCGTTTTCTTTTTTCTTTTTTCTTTTTAAATAAATTTTTTTATTTTTTTTTTATTTTTCTTTTTTTTAAATAAATTATTTTCAATTTTTATTTTTCCTATTTTTTTTTTATTTTTATTTTTTTATTTTATTTTTATATTTTATTGTTTTTGCTGTTATCAAATTCAATCTTTACCACCTTCTCACATAAACACATAAACGCATACACAAGTACATACAATCCCACATAACTACATCGAAGACATCACCATGCTACCCTCATTCACGAAATTGTCATGGAAACAAACTCAAGCCGTTATCCTAATCGCAGTACTTTGTAATTTTTTCTACTTCGTCGCTCATGCACGTAGTAAAGTTTGTAATACGTATAAGGACTCATTGATGACCACACACTCATTCACCCAATCAGATTCACATTTTCTCGTATACACAGCAATTGTAACCAACTAAGACTAGTTAGTTTAAAATTTTAA